>JAQQPU010013666.1:0-22411 GCA_029168905.1 Artemia sp. Kazakhstan ARC1039 | reverse complement strand
ACCCTAACAGGCTCGTTTTCGCCATAATTGAAAAACATTGCTTTTCCTTCGCTGTTGATAGGTATGCTTGTATATATATTTTTATTGCTGCTACATAAACTGCAATTGCTCCTTCCAAAATTAATATACGAATTTTCTAAGAAGTACGCCTCCGTATATTCACTGTGTTGTCGAACATTTTCCATTGCATCTATAAACTGTTCCGCAGTTGCCAATCCATACCTTGGAAGCCTTTCATTAAACTGACAACATTTCTTTTGGATATTACTATGAAGCTTTGCCAAAGAATTTCTAGCCGACTTTTCAACAGCATCCGCTCTTTCAAAGAGAATTTTAATCTGTAATTTTGAATACTTTTCGTGATCCTGAGAAAACATGCGTAAAATGTTTCTCAATTTACAAAGATCAGCCTGCATTTTTGCCATCTTCTTGTATTTCTGAATGTAATTTTTCCCTTTGTCCTTATGCGTTCTTCGGTACAACCTCGCAGAGAATTTAATTTTTTCATTATAGCTTTTGTCACCCCAGTATCTACCCATTATTCTGGTAGCAACTTTTTTCTTATGTTTGTTTCGGTAATCTTTATCATTATCATACCATTCCTTGCTCTTTTGTCTAGCCTGCTCAATTGTTGCTTCTCTGTAATTTTCATCATTACCATACCGTTCCTTGATCTTTTGTTTGGCGGTCTCAATTTTTGCATGTCTATAAACTACATCATTGTGATAACACATCTTGCTGTTTTGTTTTGCTCTCTCAATTATTACTTCTCGATACGCCTGGTCGGTTGAATACCTTTGTTTTGCTCTCTCAATTATTACTTCTCGATACGCCTGGTCGGTTGAATAACTTTGTTTTGCTCTCTCAATTTTTACTTCTCGATGCGCCCGGTCGGTTGAATACCTTTGCTTTTCTCTTTTCAAGATACTATCTCTGTTGTTTGTGTAGTACTGTTTTTTCAAATTGCGTATAGCTTGCTTCGATCTAACCATTATTCTAATCAAGACTGAGAGAATTTACATCTTTGTCGTTCTTAAGTAGTAATTATGACGTCACGGCGTAATGATTTTATTGACGTCATGGCGCAATGATATTATTTCATGACGTCATCAGAAACAACAATATAATTTCGTGTTTTTCTATTCACGTCATAGCTCTTATATAAAGCTATGACGACATTCATTATTTATCTAGTAGGGTTTCAAACAAGGTAGTTCTAATGATGTACTTTTGTTTTGATCTGACTCTATTTTTAGGAGTTTTGTTATATTTCTTAGCATGGGACTGATCGTCTCTTACTAGGTTGCAAGCTACTGCTGCAATTCAAATTCACATATATATTTATTTATGAGAGGCAGCCTGGCCGAGTGGTCCAAGACACTGGTGCTAGCCACCAGTCTCTTCGGAGACGTGGGTTCAAATCTTACCGCTGGTATACGATTATGTTTGAAAGACTGCAGTGTGAAAAGACATCAAAAATGCAGTTTTTGGTGGAAAAATTTAATCGCTTTTACAAATAATTTATTTTAGTTACTTTAGATTTTTAACCCAATTAAGTTCCTTTAAAATGAGCTATTGAACAACCCTCTACGATGTTCCAGTGCCAAGCTATCTGTGGAAAAGAAAAAAAAGAAAAAAAGAAAAAAATATCCCGTTTGGGGAGAATAACGTGGTTAAAGTCAATTTTCTTGATTTTCAAGCCAATATATTTCCCTTGCTGTTCAAGCCAAGGGACAGAAAGTTTCCTATACAGGGGTTTCGGACAAGGCGGTTCTAATGGTGTACTTTTTGTTTTGATCTGACTCCTTTGTTAGGAACTATGGGTTTTTATATTTCTTAACATTGGACGTGATCGTCTCTTACAAGGTTGCTAGCTACCGCTGCAACCCGGAGGTTGCTAGCTACCGCTGCAACCCGGAAAATATAAATACTGTAATCTTAACTATAGTGAAGTTGCGTATGCAAGTTAGTATAGGGAAGAGTTTGATCTTTATTATACAACCCGGAATAGACTTCGGTCCTTACTGTAAAACTTTAGCCATTCTAAACTGAAAAACTAACTCAGTCCAATATATGCAATGGTGTGCTTTTCTAATGATCGTCCTTTAATATAATTATTCCAATGACCGTCTTTTAGTGGAAAATTTTAATATATTGACCTTAAATATAATAACTCTACTAGCCTATACTATAGTTAAGTGGCCTATAAAATTTAGTATAGGAAAGAGGTCGTTCTTTATTATAAAACTTAGTGTAAAACTTTAGCGATTCTAAACTGAAAAACTAACTCAGTCCAATATATGCAATGGTGTGCTTTTCTAATGATCGTCCTTTAATATAAATGATTTCTTAAGGAACATATAAAATTTCTTAATGTAATAAAAATAATTGTTTTAATTACAAAAAGTTTTTAACCCCATTAATTTCCTTCAAAATGAGCCATTGAACAACTCTCTACAATGTTCCAGTGCCATGGTATCTGTTGAATTACTAACCTATACTATAATTAAGTGGCGTATAAAATTTAGTATAGGTAAGAGGTCGTTCTTTATTATAATCATAATTCCAATGATCGTCTTTTAATGTAAATATTACAAACAGGAAAAAGCCTATGGCTTTTTCTTAATTGGAAAAGTAAGAGACGACCTGGCTACAATCTACGGTTATAATTAATTATAATCTTATTTTAATTACTATGACTGGGAGTTTGTTCTTTACTGTAATATAGACTGAAGATCGCTCTTTAATGTACATGAATGAGACCATTTACAGTTTTGACGTTTCTTATATAGTAATTATGACGTCACTGCATCAAAAATGCAGTTTTTGGTTGAAAAATTTATTCTCTTTTAGAAATAATTTATTTTAGTAACTATAGATTTTTAACCCAATTAATTTCCTTTAAAATAAGCTATTGAAGAACCCTTTACGATGTTCCAGTGCCAAGCTATCTCTGGATACAAAGAAAAGAGAAAAAAACGAAAAAAATATCCCGTTTGGGGAGAATAACGTGGTTAAAGTCAATTTTCTTGATTTTAAAGCCAATATATTTCCCTTGCTGTTCAAGCCAAGGGACAGAAAGTTTCCTATACAGGGGTTTCGGACAAGGCAGTTCTAATGGTGTACTTTTTGTTTTGATCTGACTCCTTTTTTAGGAACTATGGGTTTTTATATTTCTTAACATTGGACGTGATCGTCTCTTACTAGGTTGCTAACTACCGCTGCAACCCGGATATAACTATCTGTGGAAAAGAAAGAAAAAAAGAAAAAAAAATATCCCGTTTAGGCAGAATGTTGTAGTAGCTGCCACTTTTCTTGATTTTCAAGCCAATACATTTCCCTTGCTGTTCAAGCCAAGGGGCAGAAAGTTTACTATACAGGGTTTTCAGACAAAGCGGTTCTAATGGTGTACTTTTTGTTTTGATCTGACTCCTTTGTTAGGAACTATGGGTTTTTATATTTCTTAACATTGGACGTGATCGTCTTTTACTAGGTTGCTAGCTACTGTTGCAACCCGGATATTACAATGATCGTCTTTTAATTTAATTCAGCTATATCCGATGAAATTTATGCTATAAGATATCATAAAACAATTAATTACCTTTTTACGCGTATCTCATATGGTATAGTGGTTTAGAATAGTTGGCTTTCAACCAATTAGCTTGGGTTCGAATCTCGGTGTGGGAATTATTTTTAAAACAAAATCAGGTGAAATTAATTAGCTAATTTGACAAGACATAGGTAACTAAGGGCAAGAGTTCGTTCTTTACTATAAAGTCAGATCAAAACAAAAAGTACACCATTAGTACCGCCTTGTCCGAAACCCCTATAAAGGAAACTTACCGCCGTTTGGCTTGAATAACAAAGAAAATATATTGGCTTGAAAATCAAGAAAATTGACTTTAACCACGTTATTCTCCACAAACGGGATATTTCGTTCTTTCCGCTTTTTCTTCCTCCTCAGCTAGTTGGGCACTGGAAAATCATAGAGAGCTGTATAATAGCTCATTTTAAAGGAAATTGCTACATCAAGTGCCTTTTGTAATTAAAAATAAAATACTTTTAGAAGTAGAATCAATTTTGTCAAAAAAATTGCATTTTTGATGTATTTTCATACTGCAGTCTTTTCAAAGATATTTGAATTTTGAAGCAATCAAACAGTTCATGGTAATGAACTCTATAGTAATAATAACTACTTGTCTCAATAGTAACCGAAACTCTAAAGAACAAAATTTTGATACCAATAGATACATCAAAGCAAACAGTTCGTGATAACGAACTGTATGTTGTATAGTAAGAGCGACTCGTCTCAATAGTAAAACTTGCTGCATCTAGTTCCTTCTGTAATTATAAAGATAAAATGTTTTTTTAATAGTTCCGGTTTGCATTGGTAGCTAGGAACCTAATTATAAGAGATCATTCGAAGAACATACCATTGTATTTATTGGACTTAGTTAGCTGCTCGATTCCTTGAAAAAAAAAATCTATTTGTCAACTGAAACTAGAATAATTCCAATGATCGTCTTTCAATGTAACTAATTTATTTTTTACTATGGAGCGTGATCGTCTCTTACTAGGCTGCTTTAATGTAATTCCCATTTATAATGAACTATTTCGATCATTTATGTATTAGTATAGGCAAGAGTTCGTTCTTTATTATATCATAGCTCTAATATAAAACTATGACGACATTCAATATTTATCTAGTAGGGTTTCAGACAAGGTAATTCTAATGATGTACTTTTGTTTTGATTTGACTCTATTTTTAGGAGTTTTGTTATATTTCTTAGCATTGGACTGATCGTCTCTTACTAGATTGCTAGCAACTGCCGCAACCCAGATTCACATATATATTTATTTATGAGAGGCAACCTGACCGAGTGGTCCAAGGCACTGGTGTTAGCCACCAGTCTCTTCGGAGGCGTGGGTTCAAATCTTACCGCTGGTATGCGATTATGTTTGAAAGACTGCAGTGTGAAAAGACATCGAAAATGCAGTTTTTGGTGGAAAAATTTATTCTCTTTTAGAAATAATTTATTTTAGTTACAAAAAGTTTTTAACCCAATTAATTTCCTTTAAAATGAGCTATTGAACAACTATCTACGATGTTCCAGTGCCAAGCTATCTCTGGATACAAAAAAAGAAAAAAGAAAAAAATATCCCGTTTGGGGAGAATAACGTGGTAAAAGTCAATTTTCTTGATTTTCAAGCCAATATATTTTCTTTGTTATTCAAGCCAAAGGGCGGTAAGTTTCCTTTATAGAGATTTCGGCCAAGGCGGCTGTAATGGTGTACTTTATGTTTTGATCTGACTCCATTCTTAGGAACTATGGGTTTTTATATTTCTTAACATTGGACGTGATCGTCTCTTACTAGGTTGCTAGCTACTGCTGCAACCCGGATTTGGTTTTGATCTGACTCTTTTCTTAGGAGTTATGGGTTTTTATATTTCTTAATATCGAACGGGATCGTCTCTTACTAGATTGCTAGCTACCACTGCAACCCGGATATCGCTGCAATCTAGATTATTGATATTCCAGGACAAAATTTTCACTATTAAATCATGCCTTAAATTGCCTGAAATTAAGCATTTTACTTCTTTTTTTTAGTCCTTTTAGTTCGTTTTTATTTAATTTTTATGGTTTTTCTTTTTTAAGGATTTCCCTCAAATAAACTTAGATTAACTCGAGTAAACTTAAGCAGACGGTATAAATTTTTCACAAATGTTTTTGCAAAGAGATTCCTTTGTATAACCAGTCCTTCTTGCTTTTTTGAAATTTTTGCAACATTCTGCCATTAAATCTGTGTTTACTTTATCATCATTGACATAAATATTTTTGGTTAGAGTACTGTTAGGCGTGGGAATCTGTTCGAAGGTCAGCCATGAAGGGATATAACCCAAAAGAGTCTCCCCACTTTGTTGTATTATAGATTCCATATCTGTATTAGAATATTCCCGTGCTATTGTCTCACAGAGAGCTTTGATGTAAGGTGCTCCTGGGGCCCAGGTTTCAAACAAGGGCAAGCGTCCGTCTTTGCAAACCATGTAATATGTTTTGCCATGAAGCCTTTGCAATGCCTTCTTGAGAGAAAGGGGAGGCTCCTTCGACTTGTAATATTCCAACTCGACCCCCTCTTCAAAGGAGGGAAGTCCTGGGGACGTAGAATATGACACGAGCAAATCTGGGATCTGTAATGATTGTGGTGAAGAGTGTCCTCTACACATATTAAAAATAAATAATTTTGGTTTCCCTTTCAGCGTTTTGTTTTTTGAGATTGTCTTCCAGTAAATATCTACTGGGAGACTTTCATCATACGTTAGCAACCAATCCTCGTTTCCGTGAGACATGGCTACAAGCAAAAAGCAATCCGAATCTGAGAAGTCTGTTTTGGAATAGTTTTTAAGCTCAGTTTTAACTTGGTCAATGCTAAGGTCAATAAAAACTTCAACATCGAACCCTATAGCTTTTAACACCAATCGTAAATATTCTACATCGTTTTCTGATCCGATCCGATCCGATGCTTTGTTATATTGATGTTTGGCAAATTGAACATGATTAAATATCAGTGCTTTTCCTCTATTCAAGTTTGAGAAGTTGTACTTATTCCTGTGATCAATTTTAATAGTTTTGTCAACTTCTAGCATTTGGTTGTTTTTTTTAGGGTTAGCTTTTCCCCAAGACTTTAGTCTGTCCAGTAGATTCTGAATATAAGAGACATCCGATGTTTTCTCTATTTTAAATTTAAGTACCTCTTTTATTTGTCGAATTTTTTTTTTCTTCTTCGGCATCTTGTCTTTGTTTTCGACATTTTGTTTTTGTAACCCTTGAGGTAGTTCAATGTCAAAAACTTTACCTTCTTTTACTGCATTGGGAAATGTTTTCTTTTCTTTGGATTTGCTAAAAAACACTAAAGAAGCCTTTTCCAAACAATGAAATATTATCACCTTGAACAATAAGGTTTTTAGCTTTAAAAAGCTCATTTTCAGTCTCTGAATATTTCGTCATAGTATTATTTGTACATGTTTTAGATTAGAACCATAAATGACGTAGCGAGTCACTTGAATCAAATGGAAAACCAAACTAATTTAAAAATTCTCAGGTATTTTTCTGGTTTGAATTAAAAATTAAAATTATTGCTCAGAAACCATAAATATTTTTGCAGTTTGCAGTTAAATCAAATTGTATTATTCAATATTTTTAGAATTTATTCTAGTTTCAGTTGACAAAGCAGATTTTTTTTTGTGTGTCAAGTAGTTAAAACCTAGCAAACAACAATACTAATTTAGAAATTTTTAGGTATTTTTCGCGTTTATATCAAAAATTAAAATAAATATTTTTGCAGTTTGCAGCTATATAAAATTTTTTTATTTAAAATTTTCAGGAATTAATCTAGTTTCTGTTGGCAAACCTAGTTTTTCGTTAAAACTCTAAAAGAATTACTGCATTTTACATAAACAAACAAGAACAATTCTAGGGCTTTTTCTTTTTTGGAATAGTAAGAGACGAACCTCAAAGAATCAGGCACCTACCTCAGTCCAATATATGCGATAGTTTGTTCTTTTAATGGTCGTCTTTTAATATGAATTTTTGCTAAAACCCCAGAAAATTGCTTCATTTTACATAATAATGGATAACTATATAAAAAACCGTACCGACAAACACCATTTATGATGAACTACATCGGTCCTTTTTTTAATTTAAGTGAAAAGAAGTCCAAACTAATTTTAAAATTTTCAGGTATTTTTATGGTTTGAATCAAAAGAATAAAACTATTGTTCAGACATCATAAATATTTTTGTAGTTAGCAGTTAAATAAAATTATTGTATTTAAATTTTTCAAGAATTATTCTATTTTCATTTAACAAATATAATTTTTTGCTAAACCCCCCCCCCCCAAAAAAAATACTGCATTTTACATAATAATGGATAATTATATGAAATAAAACCGTATTGACAAACACGATTTATGATATGAAATAAAACTGTATTGACAAACATCATTTATGATGAACTATATCGGTACTTTTCAAAAAAAATGTCGAGCCGTTTTCGAGAAAAATATATACATAAGTAAATATACAATTATTGCTCGTTTATAAAGATAGTATTTATAGTGTCTCAGCAAATATTTTGCTTTCCGAATTGAAATATTTAACATGCCTGAAAATTTTAAATTAAATTTTATTTTATTTCAGTTTTTAGTTCATCCTAAGAGTTATTATGTAAAATGCAAAAATATTCTTATAGTGTCTTAGCAAAAGTTATAATTTTTAATCAAAGGAAGAAAAATACCTGAAAATTTTAATTTTTTTTTCGTATATGCTATGAGGGACTTGATACTACATTTTAAGGACGAAATAATTAATAAGTTACAATGGTTAATACGACATGTATCAAAAACGAGTGTCGAATATGTTTTGATTCAGACACATAAGAGAATTTGATAAGTGCTTTCAATTGCAGAGGAAGAATAAAATATGTCCACAGAAGCTGCATGATCAACTGGCTAAAAATATCAAATCTGGATTACTGTTATATTTGTCAGTTTCACTTATGGGATCTGGAATGTCTTAGGACAATCAAGCATGATGGAAATGAAATATTGGTTTGGAAAGATATTTGTCCCAAGCTAGAAATTGTAAGGAGTGTCATAGAAGAGGCTGCCAAAGTAAATGGTGTCTTTGTGAAGGCTATGTTTAAAATTGATGGACGGTGGTTTTATGAACGGTGTCTTGATGAACCACAGAGAATCAAGCAGTAATATGAACTCAGTTGGGAGCAATATGAACGACTCGGACTTTGGGTTTATTTTTAAAGGTTTTTGAATTGTTGTTATCCCTTGTTAAAACATAAACAAATATTTTTGCATTTACCAGTTTTTTGCTCTTTAAGCAATTAAATGTTTTTTCATACTACTGTCTATTCAAAGACATTTGATTATTACAGCAAGTACGATTTCTAACAACACTTTCTACTAAGCTTTTGCTCTTTCCGCAATTCAATGTCTTTTTATATTGCAGTCTATTCAAAGATATTTGATTGTTAAAGCAAGTCCGATTTCTTACAACGATTTCTACTAAGCTTCAAACTTCTGGTTTGCTTTTCTAAGGTTTTGGAATTGTTGTAATCCCTTGCTGAAATATAAACAAATATTTTTGCAATTACCAGTTTCCTATTTTGTAGGCAATTTAATGTCTTTTCATACTGAATCTATTCATAAATACACAGAACTGTTTGACTATGTAAACTCTGATTACAAACAGGAAAAAGCCAAAGGCTTTTTCTTCTTTGGAAGAGTAAGAGACGAACCTCAAAGATCTGGCAGCTAACTAAGTGCAACATACGTAATGGTTTGCTCTTCTAATGATCGTCCTTTAATATAAAATTTTCTATTCACGTCATAGTTCTAATAAACCTATGACGACATTCATTATTTATCTAGTAGGATTTCAGGCAAGATGGTTCTAATGAGGTACTTTTGTTTTGATCTATTTTTAGGAGTTCTGGGTTTTTATATTTCTTAGCATTGGGCGTGATCATGTCTTACTAGATGGCTAGTAAGTGAAGCGCCTCGGAAGAGACCACCAGTCTCTTCAGAGGCGCGGGTTCAAATCCCACCGCTGGTATACGATTATGACGTCATTGATCAATCTTTAATATGAAATATGCAGTTTTGGTAAAGAAGCTGATTTTATTTTAAAGATAATATTTTTTTAATTACAAAAGACTTTTAACCCAATTAATTTCCTTTAAAATGAGCCATTGAACAACTCTCTACGACGTTTCAGTGCCAAGCTATCTGTGGAATTACTAACCTTAACTATAATTAAGTGGCGTATAAAATTTAGTATAGGCAAGAGGTCGTTCTTTATTATACTTTTAAAAATAATTTATTTTAGTTAAAAAAGGTTTTTAACCCAATTAATTTCCTTTAAAATGAGCTATTGAACAACCCTCTACGATGTTCCAGTGCCAAGCTATCTGTGGAAAAGAAAAAAAGAAAAAAAATATCCCGTTTAGGCAGAATGTTGTAGTAGCTGCCACTTTTCTGGATTTTCAAGCCCATATATTTCCCTTGCTGTTCAAGCCAAGGGACAGAAAGTTTCCTATATAGGGGTTTCGAACAAGGCGGTTCTAATGGTGTACTTTTTGTTTTGATCTGACTCCTTTGTTAGGAGCTATGGGTTTTTATATTTCTTAACATTGGACGTGATCGTCTCTTACTAGGTTGCTAGCAACCGCTGCAACCCGGAAAGAAAATTTTAATCTGTAATTTTGAGTGCATTTTGCGATCCTGGTTAAACATGCGTATGTGGTATATTATTTATAATATTAGTTAATTATTAATTTAGTAAAAATATATATGACGCAAATATGAAGTTTGGAAATACCACTTTTTTTTATTTATTAAGATAAGAAACATATCCTGCTAAGCTCTGTTTAACGGGAAATTGAGAAATTACCACTTCCTAGCATTTTACGTGGGAAGGTGTGGTTGATAAAAACGTATAAAAGATACATTTTATCGGAAGGAAAAATCTTATACTAACTATATGCCGGACTGACCTCTGGTCCGTTGTTTTAGAACTACTTTGGGACTTTGTCTTATCATTGTAAGTGTCTAAGTTTCTTATTTATACTTTATTGTTGTTTTATTGAGACTTGTGGCCTACTTGGGACAGCCAGTCCCAGTAGACAGATTATATCCGATTATATATTATGGTAAATGAATAAAAGTATTGTATTTTAGACGACCTCTCTACGATCTATTTTGAGCCTCTCGAACATACTCAGTCGGTACGCCTCATTAGTTCGGTCATAGCCTAGGGCACGCTAGCAAAGTTTAATTACCTTAGGGCCAGAGTTTATCTCCCCTATAAAGGGAGAATAAAGGCATCTACAACTACAACCCCCAAATACCATAAATAACGCTTCATAACACGTAAAATATCTCTCAATCTACGAAGATCAGCCTGCATTTTTGCCATCTTCTTGTATTTCTGAATTTAATGTTTCCCTTTGTCCTTATGCGTTCTTCGGTACAACCTCGAAGAGAATTTAATTTTTTCATTTTAGCTTTTGTCACCCCAGTATCTACCCATTATTCAAGTAGCAATTTTTTTCTTATGTTTGTTTTGGTAATCTTTATCATTATCATATCGTTCCTTGCTCTTTTGTTTGGCTGTCTCAATTTTTACTTCTCGATACACCTGGTCGGTGGAATACCTTTGCTTTTCTTTTTTTATATTTGATTCGGTAATCTTCATCATTGTGATGACGCTCCTTGCTCTTTTGTCTAGCCAGCTCAATTGTTGCTTCTTTGTAATCTTCATCATTATCATACCGTTCCTTGCTCTTTTGTTTAGCTTGCTTAATTGCTGCTTCTCTATAAAGTTCATCATTTTGATAACGCTCCTTGATGTTTTGTTTGGCTCTCTCAAATTTTACTTCTCAATACGCCTGGTCGGTTGAATACTTTTGCTTTTCTCTTTTCAAGATACTATCTCTGTTTTTTGTGTAGTACTGTTTTTTTTAACTAGCTTGTAGCTTGCTTTGATCTAACCATTATGTAAAGTATGAAAATACATCAAAAATGCAATTTTTTTGACAAAATTGATTCTACTTTAAAAGGTATTTTATTTTTAATTACAAAAGTGACTAGATGTAGCAATTTCCTTTAAAATGAGCTATTATACAGCTCTATATGATTTTCCAGTGTCCAGTTAGCTGAGGAGAAAGAAAAAGCGGAAAGAAAACAAATATCCCGTTTGTGGAGAATAACGTGGTTAAAGTCAATTTTCTTGATTTTCAAGCCAATATATTTTCTTTGTTATTCAAGCCAAAGGGCGGTAAGTTTCCTTTATAGAGGTTTCGGACAAGGCGGTTCTAATGGTGTACTTTTTGTTTTGATCTGACTCTTTTTTTAGGAGTTAGGGGTTTTTATATTTCTTAACTTTGGACGTGATCGTCTCTTACTTGGTCTTTGAAAAGACTGCAGCATGAAAAGACATCAAAAATGCAGTTTTCTGAGGAAAAATTTCTTCTCTCTTAGAAATAATATATTTTAGTTACTAAAGATTTTTAACCCAATTAATTCCTTTAAAATGAGCTATTGAATAACTCTCTACGTTGTTCCAGTGCCAAGCTATCTGTGGAAAAGAAAAAGAAAGATGAAAGAAAAAAAAATATGCCGTTTAGGCAGAATGTTGTAGTAGCTACCACTTTTCTTGAATTTCAAGTCAATATATATCCCTTGCTGTTCAAGCCAAGGGACAGAAAGTTTCCAATACAGGGGTTTCGGACAAGGCGGTTCTAATGGTGTACTTTTTGTTTTGATCTGACTTTTTTTTAAGAGTTATGGGTTTTTATATTTCTTAACATTTTACGTGATCGTCTCTTACTAATTTGCTAGCTACCGCTGCTACAGGGATCTCAAAGAATCAGGCAGCAAACTCAAACCAATGTATGCAATGGTTTGTTCTTCTAATGATCGTTTTTTAATATAACTTTACCGCGAACAGTTTGATTGCTTCAAAAATCGAATATCTTTGAAAAGACTGCAGTATGAAAAGACATCAAAAATGCAGTTTTTAGTGGAAAAATTCATTCTCTTTTAGAAATAATTCATTTTAGTTACAAAAGATTTTTAACCCAATTAATTTCTTTTAAAATTAGCCATTGAACAGCTCTCTAAGATGTTCCAGTGCCAAGCTATCTGTGGAAAAGAAACAAAATGAAGAAAGAAAAAAATATGCCGTTTAGGCAGAATGTTGTAGTAGCTGCCACTTTTCTTGTTTTTCAAGCCAATATATATCCTTTGCTGTTCAAGCCTCATAACAGAAAGTTTACTATACAGGGTTTTCGGACAAGGCGGTTCTAATGGTGTACTTTTTGTTTTGATTTGACTTTTAGGAGTTATGGGTTTTTATCTTAACATTAGACGTGATCGTCTCTTACTAGGTTGCTAGCTACCGCTGCAACCCTTCCCTTGTTGTTCAAGCTAATGGACGGTAGGTTTCCTGTATAGGGATTTGAGACAAGGCGGTTCCACTAGTGTACTTAGTTTTTGCTTAATGTAATTCTAGTTTTGGGAGTTATGGAATATTTCACTTTTTACTATACATTTTACTATGTAACTGTTATTTCATAAGTCTTCAATAGTCTAATGGTTAGAATACCCACTTGTCACGTGGAAGAACGGGGTTGGAATCCCCGTCCTTTAGAAATTTTAATAGGTTTAATTAAAAGGAAGATCTTTTGGGCTTGAGTTTGTTTTTTACTATTTTATTACTATCTTTTAGTCTCTTTGTGGGGTTTTCTACTCATTCTTTACTTTATACCATGTCAATCCTTTGTGCATACCGCCGGAACCCGGATATGTTGCAAGCTACTTTTGCAACCCGGATTCCAGTTACAATGGGCTATAGCTCGTCCTTTAATGTAAAGAGAATTTTAATCTGTAATTTTGAGTACATTTTGTGATCCTGGTTAAACATGCGTAAAATATCTCTCAATTTACGAAGATCAGCCTGCATTTTTTCCATCTTCTTGTATTTCTTAATTTAATGTTTCCCTTTTCCCTTATGCGTTCTTCGGTACAACCTCGAAGAGAATTTAATTTTTTCATTTTAGCTTTTGTCACCCCAGTATCTACCCATTATTCAAGTAGCAATTTTTTTCTTATGTTTGTTTCGGTAATCTTTATCATTATCATATCGTTCATGCTCTTTTGTTTGGCAGTCTCAATTTTTACTTCTCCATACACCTGGTCGGTTGAATACCTTTGCTTTTCTTTTTTTATATTTGATTCGGTAATCTTCATCATTATGATGACGCTCCTTGCTCTCTTGTCTAGCCAGCTCAATTGTTGCTTCTCTGTAATCTTCATCATTATCATACCGTTCCTTGCTCTTTTGTTTAGCTTGCTTAATTGTTGCTTCTCTATAAAGTTAATCATTTTGATAACGCTCCTTGATGTTTTGTTTGGCTCTCTCAAATTTTACTTCTTAATACGCCTGGTCAGTTGAATACTTTTGCTTTTCTCTTTTCAAGATACTATCTCTGTTTTTTGTGTAGTACTGTTTTTTAACTTGCGTGTAGCTTGCTTTGATCTAACCATTATGTAATCATGAATGTGACCAGTTACAACTTTGTCACTTTTTATATAGTAATTATGACGTCATGGTAAATGATTTTATTTCATGACGTTCTGTCGTAATGATATTATTTCATCACGTCTTCAGAAACAACAACATAATATCGTGTTTTTCTATTCATTTCATAGCTCTAACAAAACTATGACGACATTCATTATTTATTTAGTAGTTGCATGAAATGTTGCATGTTTAGTGAAAAGCTTCCAAGGTATGGGCCGGCAATTGTGGAATAGTCTACAGATGTAATGGGAAATCTTATACATCACTGTGAATATATGGAGGCATAATTGTCCTTTACTTAGATTCAGCTTAAATTCGATGATCGAGCCTTTATGTATAACAACTAGCTCCCTCCCCCACGCCCATCATTCCCCAAAACACATTCAATCAAAATTTTGAGATAGCCATTTTGTTCACCGTAGTTGATTTCCACATAGAAAATTTGTTTTTGAGGAGGGCACTCCCCCACAACCGTCAGGGCTAGGGTTTTAATTTATACCCTTGGGGCATATAAGGTTTTTATAGAGGGTGTTGTCGTAGAAACTTCAAAACAGGCTCATTCGATTGGAAATTCAAAGGGCTAGTACCGTTTTTAATAGTCGAAAGGGATTTGAGTGCAACTAGCCCCCCTCACGCCCTTCATTCCCCTAAACACATCCAATAAAAATTTTGAGATAGCCATTTTGTTCAGCGTAGTTGATTTCCAGATAGAAAATATTTTTTTGAGGAGGACACCCCCCCCCCCACATCCCTCAGGGCAAGGGTTATAAGTTATGCCCTAGGGGTATATAAGGTTTTTAAAGAAGGCGTTGTCGTAGAAACTTCAATAAAAGCTCATTCGACTGGAAATTCAAAGGGCTAGTGCCTTTTTCAATAGTCGAGAGTGATTGGAGGGCAATTACTTTCATATATTTTCTTTGTTATTCAAGCCAAAGGGCGGTAAGTTTCCTTTATAGGGGTTTCGGACAAGGTGGTTCTAATGGGGTACTTTTTGTTTTGATCTGACTCCTTTTTTAGTAGTTAGGGGTTTTTATATTTCTTAATATTGGACGTGATCGTCTCTTACTATTTTGCTAGCTACCGCTGCAACCAGGATAGTTTAAATTAAAAAATTAGTATTATTGGTTAGACATAATAAATATTTTTGCAGTTTACAAAATAACTTTAGAGATTCTGAACTCAAAACTAAAATAAAAAAAAATTGAATATTTCTCATTGGAAATATAGGACAACAATATAAAGATACGTAATTTACGGGTTTAGTCAAAAAATTTTGAACTAAGATGATATAAAATTAATGGCGTAAAAAATGGTGTAGCGAGTCAATAGAAGCAAAAGGAAAACCAAATTAATTTTTAAATTTTCAGGTTTTTTCCGGTTTGAATTAAAAAATGGAAATTATTGTTCAGACACCGTAAATATTTTTGCGCCTTGCAGCTACATAAAATTATTTTGTTTAAAATTTTGAAGAATTATTCTAGTTTCAGTTGACAAATAAGATTGTTTTTCAAGGAATCGAGCAGCTAACCAAGTCCAATATATACAATGGTATGTTCTTCGAATGATCTCTTTTAATTAGGTTCCTAGCTACCGCTGCAAACCGGAACTATTAAAAAAAATATTTTATCTTTAATTTTAGAAGGAACTAGATGTAGCAAGTTTTACTATTGAGTTTTCTTGATTTTCAAGCCAATAAATTTCCCTTGCTGTTCAAGCCAAGGGACAGAAAGTTTACTATATAGGGGTTTCGGACAAGGTGGTTCTAATGGTGTACTTTTTGTTTTGATCTGACTCCTTTTTTAGGATGCTAGCTACCGCTGCAACCCGGATTGCTAGCTACCGCTGCAACCCGGATTAAATATATCAGTTTCCTTTAAAATGAGCCATTATACAGCTTTCTAGTGCCCAGCTAGGTGAGGAAAAAAACGGAAAAAAACCTGTTGTCGATGCGGAACAACGTGGTTTTAGCCATTTTTCTTGATTTTCAGCCAATACATTTTCCTTGTTTTTCAAGCCAATGGACGGTTCCTATATAGGGGTAGTGGAAAATGCGATTCTAATAGCGATCTTTGTTTTTGATATGATTCTAGTTTTAGAAGTTATGGAATATTTTATTTTTTACTATTGGGCATGATCGTCTCTTACTAGGTTGCTAGCTACCGCTGCAACCCAGATAAAAAAATTGATTGGTGAATTGAAACTAGAGTAATTACTGAAAATTTTAATGAAAATAATTTTATATCATGGATCGCTAAAGTCATTGTGTAAACTGCAAAAATATTTATGGTGTCGGAGCAATAATTTTAATTTTTTAGTTAAAACTAGAAAAGCACCTGAAAAGTTTTATATTAGTTTTGATTTTTGATAGGGTCTTGATACTTGACACGTCGTTTTATGGGTATTAATAATTTTTACAGAATGAAATTTATACTTAATTTAACTCCAGTGTTTTACAATGTTGCAACTTTGGGAGTATTATATTACTTAGAAAGGAAAAAGAATGTGCCAGTTTTGGATGATATTGGCATAATTGCTGAAAAGTGTATTGGCACTATAAGAGGATTATTTTCCAAAGTAGTTGAAGATAAGAAAAAGGAAAAGGTAGAATATGTCCCAGAAAATGATAAAAAAGAAGATTTCCTGGAAACAATTAAAACGAAAATAATTTCAACCAGTCTCACAAGTGATCCAATAAAAGAAAAAGTGACGGGTCTTGAAGTTATAGCAGATTCGTTGCGTGGCAATGAACAAACAAATGAAAGTGAAACCGACCAATGTAAAAGGGATCCCTGCAATGATGCTTTCAAAAAGGAACAAAAAATTACTCGAAAGAGCTCTCTAATCAAGCCAATAAGAACCGACGAAGAAACAAAAAGCTGGTTGAGAAAACTGGAAACTTAAACTAAAATAACCCGTAGTGTTGAGTCCCACACGTAAATATGCGCTCAGTTTTATGAGTAAATAGGCCAATGTTGAAATTTATAAATAAATTTAACAGTGTTTAGTTTTATATAGAAATGTAGCAGTGTTAACTTGTTTAAAAGTGTTAACATGTTAAACAATGTTAACCAGTTTAACAGTGTTAACATGTGTAAATGTATCAGTAATCAGTTCAATACGTAAACATGCCAGTGTTCGTTCTATAAGTAAATTTATTATCCCAGTTAATATGAGCTATAGTTCGTTTCTTAATGTAAAACTATAAGGATCTTTTATGTATTTTTTTAATGAACTAGATGGAGCTTTTATGTAATAAAGAGATGTTAAATGGCTCATTCAAATGGAAATTAAATTTGGGGCACCTAGCCCCCTTCCCCCAAAGTTCTTCAATTAAAATTTTGAGATAACTATTTTGTTAGACATTAGTTCAAAGGTCTAATAACTATGGTTTTGGTGATGATTTATCATACTAATCTATTACAAACAAGAAAAAGCCTATGGCGTTTTCTTAATTGGAATAGTAAGAGACAACATGGCTACAACCTACGATTATGACATCATTGATCAATGTTTAACATGAAATTATAATTTTATTTTAATTACTATGGGCTGGAAGTTTGCTCTTTACTGTAATCTTTCGTCTAAACTTTACTAAGCTATACTATAGTTAAGTGGCCTATAAAGTTTAGTATAGGCAAGAGGTCGTTCTTTATTATAAAAACCCCTAGCTAAAATAATGAAGATTATATGAATGAACCACAGGGTTCGGTTCCTTTGGACTTGAGTTCATTCTTTACTATAAAATTCTTATATAAAGTGTTTAAGTTACTATTGGCTAAAGTTTGTTCTTTATTTTAATTTAACCGAGTTAATTACCTTTAAAAAGAGTTATTGAAAAACTCTCTACGATGTTCCAGTGCCAAGCTATCTGTGGAAAAGAAAGAAGAAAGAAAAAAATATGCCGTTTAGGCAGAATGTTGTAGTAGCCACCACTTTTCTTGATTTTCAGGCCAATATATTTCCCTTGCTGTTCAAGCCAAATGACAGAAAGTTTCCTATAAAGGGGATTCAGACAAGGCGGTTCTAAAGGTGTACTTTTTGTTTTAATCTGACTCCTTTTTTAGGAGCAATGGATTTTGATATTCCTTAACATTGGACGTGATCGTCTCTTACTAGGTTGCTAGCTACCGATGCAACCCGGATTACAATTTTAGTTAATGACTTCGTGGTGCCAGTGGCTAGCACGATCGACCGTTAACCGAACAGTTGGTGGTTCAAGGCCACTCGGAGTTGATCTCTTTTAGTTCACAATTACAGTATCGATCCTTTATGCTACTATAGTTAAGTGGCCTATAAAATTTAGTATAGGCAAGAGGTCGTTCTTTATTATACCTAATTGACAAATACTATTTATGATGAACTATATCGGTTTTTGTTGCTAACTACCGCTGCAACCCGGATAAAAAACTGATTACAAACAGGAAAAAGCCTACGGCTTTTTCTTATTTGAAACAGTAAGAGACGAACCTCAAACAATCAAGTAGCTAACTAATTCCAATGTGTACAATTGTTCGTTATTCCAATAATCGTCTTTTAATGTAATAATTAAGTGGCTTATAAAATTTAGCATAGGGAAGAAGTCGTTCCTTATTATAATTATTCTGGTAGCAACTTTTTTCTTATGTTTGTTTCGGTAATCTTTATCGTTATCATACCGTTCCTTACTCTTTTGTTTGGCTCTCTCAATTTTCGCATCTCGATACGCCTTGTCGGTTGAATACCTTTGCTTTTCTCTTTTCAAGATGTTGTCTCTATTTTTTGTATAGTAATGTTTTTTTAAATTACGTATAACTCTATTAGAACGCATCTTATTACAAGACAAGAAATAATATTCTCATCTAATTGAAACTTTTTAAGACTCGTATCATGTACCCATAACCTAACAAAAAATTAAACTAATTTTTAAATTTACAGGTATTTTGTTAGTTTGAATTAAAAGATTAAAATTATTGCTCATATATTCTAAATATTTTTGCAGTTTACATAATAACTTTAGCGATTCTAAACTGAAAAATGAAATATATTAAAAAATTGAATTTTTTGGTCTGAAAATACATAGTAAATTCCACATCGGGTAGTTAGAACCTAACTAAAAATAAAACTAATTTTAACATTTCAGGTATTTTTCTAGCTTGAATTGAAATATTCAAACTATTGCTCGGATACCATGGATATTTTGCAATTTACACAAGCTGCAAAGAACGCATAAGGGCAAAATTAAAAATTATATTCAGAAGTCCAAAAACATGGCAACAATGCTGACTGATCTTAGTAGATTTAGAAAAATTTTACGAATTTTTTACCGGGATTACGAAAAATATTCAAAATTAAAGATTAAAATTATCTCTGAAAGAATGGATTTTGTTGAAAAGTCAGCTAGAGATGCTTTCGCAAAACTTCATAGTAATATCCAAAAGAAATGTTGCATGTTTAGTGAAAAGCTTCCAAGGTATGAACCGGCAACTGTGGAACAGTTTATAGATGTAATGGGAAATTTTATAGATCACTGTGAATATATGGAGGCATAATTGTTCTTTACTTAGTTTCAGCTTTAATTCGATGATCCAGACTTTATGTACTAACTACATCCAAAGACTATGACGTCATTGTTTAATATTGTATATAAAAAATTAAGTTTTTCGTAAAAAAAATTAATTAAAAAAAAATTAAGTAAAAATAGCGCTAGATCTAGAGATTTCCTTTAAAATGAGCCATTGAACAACTCTCTACGATGTTCCAGTGCCAAGCTATCTGTGGAAAAGAAAGAAAAAAATATCCCGTTTGTGGAGAATAACGTGGTTAAAGTCAATTTTCTTGATTATCAAGCCAATATATTTTCTTTGTTGTTCAAGCCGCAGGGCGGTAAGTTTCCTTTATAGGGGTTTCGGACAAGGCGGTTCTAATGGTGTACTTTTTGTTTTGATCTGACTCTGTTTTTAGGAGTTAGGGGTTTTTATATTTCTTAACATTGGACGTGATCGTCTCTTACTAGGTTGCTAGCTACCGCTGCAACCCGGATTACTGTAAATCATTTGAAAGGAAATTAATTGGATTAAAAACCTTTTGTAAATAAAACAAATTATTTTTAAAACAGAATAAATTTTTCCACTAAAAACTTAATTTTTGATGTCTTTTCATACTGCAGTCTTTTCAAAGATATTTGCTTTTGAAGCAATCAAACAGTTCATGGTAAAGTTATATTAAAACGTTATATTCCTTAGATAGCTTGGCACTGGAACATCGTAGAGAGTTGTTCAATGGCTAATTTTAAAGGAAATTAATGAGGTTAAAAACCTATTGTAATTAAAACAAATTATTTTTAAAATAGAATCATTTTTTACGAAAAACTGCATATTTCATGTTAAATTGGTTTTCTTTTTAATGTTTTTGAATTTTTGTAATCCCTTGTTAAAATATATGAAAATATTTTTGCAATTACCAGTTTTTGCTCTTTACACAATTTAATGTCTCAATAGTGCTGTCTTTTCAAAGGTGTTTGATTTTAGAATCAAGTCTCCCCTAGCTAGCGGGGCACTGAAAAATCGTAAATAGCTGCTTAATATCTCATTTGAAAGGAATTTGCTACATCTGCTGCCTTTTTTAATTAAAAAAAGTTTTTAATACAAAATTAATTTTTATGAAAAACTACATTTCCGTATATAACTTACGTAACAAATATTGGATACATCTTCTTGTATAGAAAGATCGAAATAGGATTTTTAACATTATAAATACCATGTACATATAGTTTTAAAAAATAAAATAGTTTTCTTACGCTTCATCAAAAAGTCTGATTTGTCAATTGAAACTAGAATAATTCCTAAGAATTTTAAATAAAATAATTTTATTTAATCTCTCCGTTCAAATTTGTAATAGTCTCTTGGAAAAAAATTTATATGGCGTAATTCTTAAAATACATATCTCTATATTTCCATAGCAAAAACTTCAAGATAAGTTTTATTTAGTTTTAGTTTTCAGCTCAAACTCGCTAAATTTTTTATGTAAACTGCAAAAATATTCATGGTATCTCAGCAACAATTTTAATTTTTTACTTCAAACTAAAAATATACCTAAAACATTTTTTAACTAGTTTCGTTTTTCGCTATATTTATGCTAATTTTAACGATGGTCGATACTTTTAACTGATGTACACGATGATAAATTACTGTAACAAAATAACGTTTATTGTAAACGTTGAGACAATATTTAGACTATCGATTGACTCAGCTGCTTGGAAAGGAATTATAACTAGTATTCTGTAGAATACTCGTTACTGTAGAGCGACTCGAACTTCTATCTTCCTTGTCAGGAGGAGAGCTCACTAGCCAATGCGCTACATTTACTAGGTTGCTAACTACCGCTTTAACCCAGATTTCAGCTATATCCGATGAAACTTACATATTCCCCATTTATATTGAACTGTATCGGTCCTTTATGTATTTAATGTAATAACCAATGATCATCTTTTATTGTAAATCTTGATGTAATAAAAATAATTTATTTTAATTACAAGAACTTTTTAACCACATTACTTTTGCTTTAAAATGAGCCATTGAACAACTCTCTACGATGTCCCAGTGCCAAACTATTTGTTGAATTACTAACCTATACTATAATTAAGTGGCATATAAAATTTAGTATAGGCAAGGTGTCGTTCTTTATTATAAATTATTGCTCAGATATTATAAATATTTTTGCAGTTTACATAATAACTTTAGCGATTATAAACTGAAAAATAAAATATATATTAAAAAATGGAATTTTTTGGTCTGAAACTACATAGTCAATCCCACACGGGTAGTTAGAACCTAACAAAAAATAAAACTAATTTTAACATTTTAAGGTATTTTTCTAGCTTGAATTGAAATATTCGAACTATTGCTCGGATACCATGGATATTTTTGCAGTTTACACAAGCTGCAAAGAACGCACAGGCTGATCTTTGTAAATTGAGAAAAATTTTACGAATGTTTTACCGGGATTACGAAAAATATTCAAAATTAAAGAGGAAAATTATCTCTGAAAGAATAGATTTTGTTGAAAAGTCAGCTAGAGATGCTTTCGCAAAACTTCATAGTAATATCCAAAAGAAATGCTGCATGTTTAGTGAAAAGCTTCCAAGGTATGGACCGGCAACTGTGGAACAGTTTACATATGTAATGGAAAATCTTTTACATCACTGTGAATATATGGAGGCATAATTGTCCTTTACTTAGTTTCAGCTTAAACTCAATGATCGAGCCTTTATGTAAT
>JAQQPU010013665.1:9516-23924 GCA_029168905.1 Artemia sp. Kazakhstan ARC1039 | reverse complement strand
TGAGCTTGCCATAAGTGAATCATCCACAAATGCCGTTAGTTCGTCCTTGGCTTCTACTATAGACCCCGGCGTCGTTTGTGGGTGACATAGTTTGCAGCAATAAGGGCTACGACTTGCAGGAGTCAGTACTTGCTGAAGATCATTTACGTGAACAAGAAACAATACCGGTCCCAATTTAGAGCCCTGTGGCACCCCGCAATTAACTACGACATCATTTGTATGGTCATTTCCTGTGTAAATTCGACGATTTTCCAGGTAAGACTTAAACCAATCTAGGACTTGGCCACGAACTCCAATATGATCCAGCTTTCTTAGTAATATTTCGTGGTGCATGCTATCAAACGCTTTCTTAATATCTAAAAGCACTGCTGCAGGTAAAGCACCCGAATCTAGGATTCTGTTTACGAATAAACTTAGTGAAGTAAGGGCGTCTTCGGTTGAATGGCCAGCCCTAAGCCTGAATTGGCGGCTGTTAAAAAAGCCTTTGGTCTCTAAATATTGGTAAAGCTGGTTTTTCATTGGCGTTTCAAAGACTTTCGAGAAAACTGATAAGATTGAGATTGGTCTATAATTTTCTGTGTCTGTATGACTTCCACCTTTGTGAAGAGGTATTATCTTTGCCTTTTTTAACATTTCAGGAAAAACCCCTTTATCTAATGAAAGATTTACAAGGTAAGTTAGCGGCTGAGCAATGGTCGTCACTACTGCTTTCAGTGCCTTTGTGTGGACCAGGTCGAAGCCTGAAGCAGAAGAGCCCTTCAAATTTTTTACGAGTAATTTGAGCTCACCTGGTGTTACAGGACTCACTGCCATTGATTTCATACACTTCGGGCCAAGGTATTCTTTGTATGACTTAGATGCTATCCCGACGGAATTTGCTGTGGTATCGCCAATATTTGCGAAAAATGTACTCAGCGATGTGGCAACCTGTGTAGGTTCTGTAATTTCTTCATCATTCACGACCAATTTCGCTGGTAATGTGGAAGACTTAGTGGTTGGCCGTAAAACCGAGTTGATAATTTGCCAAACTTTTCGACCATCCTTCCCGCTTTCCGTCAGCTTTTGCTGCAGGTAGCCACGCTTTGCTCTTTGTGACACAGTCCGAAGGATTTTCCTGTATTGCTCATACTCCTCTAGCCGCGCTAAGCTCGGAAAGCGTCCATACTCTCCCCAAAGGTGGTTTTTCTTATTGACACAGGCCAGAAGACCATCTGTCATCCAGGGGCTAATTGGCTGGTCTTTTTTTCGTTTATTAGTTCTCGGGTTTCTCACGCAACATCTACTGTATACATCCCTGAACGTCGAGTGAAATGACCCAAATGCTTCGTTTACATCTTGAATCTCCATTATGTTATCCCAGTTTAATTGCTCTAGTTCCTGTTTTAAATTCTTCAAGTTTTCCTCTGTTAAACATATAATCGGTAACATAGGGTTGATTCGGGACCTTATCTTAGCTGGTTCTGAAAGGCCGAGTGTTGCATGAATGGGGAAGTGGTCTGATGTGTCGCTGACGAGGACTGCCACCGACTCTGGGAGCAAGGAGCTGAATATGTTGTCGATAAGTGAATGCGTACTCTCAGTAACCCGTGTCGGAATCGTAACAGTAGGATATAGGCCTGAACCTGCCATATTATTTAGCAAATCTGCTGCTTCGGCCGTTAGCGGAATACTGAGGTTAATGTTTAAATCTCCCATGAGAATAAGCTCATTTTTTTACACTGGGCTAGCTCCAGAACTTGAGCCATATGTTCCATAAACTGAGACGTTGACCCTGACGGAGAACGATAAATTTCACCCTCAATAAATTTTTTATTTGGGGACAGCCATACTTCTAAGAACAACGACTCGAAAATTCCTTCAGTATTTCGTGTAAGGTCTTGCCTAATTTGAACCGTGTGTGTGTCGCGTATATAAATTGCTATACCACCCCTTTTCATCTGTTTTCTGTGGAGAAAATGGCTAGTATAACCTGAAATATCCAAAAGGCTTTCGGTTTGTTGTGTAATAAATGTTTCACATAGACCTATACAATCTGGTCTAAGCTCCCGACATGTCGACTCTAGATCAGAAAATGAGGAATACAGTCCTTGGCAATTCAAATGAAATACCGAAAGTTGAGAATCGGAAGACCTCCCAGTAATTAAATTAGAAATTACATATTTACTTATAGGAAAATTTTTATCATCAAAAAAATGGAAATCATTTTCTTGACCAATTTCTTGATCAAAAATAAGCTTGAGATTTAAATAAGACTCTTCTAAATTTTTTAATCTATCTATATCAAAATCTCTGATACCTCTCGGGGAGGAAGCTGAAGAAAAAGTCATCACTTACCAACTGCAATCGGCGGTCCGTCATGAAAATTCCAGAAGAGCAAGGAGTAAAAAACAATGAACATACCCAATTGAACTTCTTTATGGAACACTGAAAGGAAACAAAAATAAACTAGATACCTTGAATTTTGGGAACATGAAAAAAGAGAAAAGAAAATTGAACAAATATGAAACAAAAAAAGAAGAAAACAAAGTTTTTGCTTTACATCCTTCACTGCCATGCAACTTAAAACAAAATTACTGTGCGGCTTCAAGAATAATTCAAAAAACTTCTCACGATATCACGTACATAAAAATTAAATATCGGAGAAAAAAAAAATGACAAAACTACTGGTCGGAAACAACCTCCTCTGGGTCATTTTTGGCAAACAGTTTTAGCGGATCGAAACAGTCATCATCGTATTTAACCCACTGCTGTGAGCTTTTTGACTTTTTGTCTCCAGCCAGAGTTTCACGTTACGCTGGATCACACGAGTCTCACTGACCTTCTCTGCTCCCTTTGCATTTTCTAGCTTGTAACCGAGAGCCAATAATTCCTTTCTTCGCTTTCCTAATTCAGCAGGTAAGTCAGTTGACACGCTGTAGCCCGTTTTCTTTAGTTTACCACATTCTTTAAGAATCAATGAGCGATCATAATTCTTGAGCTGCACGAAAATAGGCTCAACTGTCTTTTTCCTACCACTCCGCAGACTAGCACCAACACCATCATCAGACGCGGTGGATTTTTTGACCTTATACGCAACACTGATACCTATTTGATCAGGACCTGCAATCCCGAGTTTTTTTCCGAAGAAATTTTTTACTGTATCACGAAGATTTTCAGATTCATTTGGCGTATCGATCCCGTGAAGCAGAATATTGTTTCTCCGTGTATGTAAATCCACTCGAAGTGCAGACAATTTCACCTTAATCAGTTCCAATTTTAAAAGCTTATTTTCAGTCTTCAACACCTTATTTTCTTGTTGTAGCATCGAAATCGTAGCAGTTAACTCATCCATTCGCCAGTCAAAATGCTCTTTTGTTAGTGATGTAGCCATCTCTGATTTTTTCATTAATAATGCCGCACAATTTAAAAAATCCTTAAAAAGTCATGAAAGGAAACTTACTCGCAAGGGCCCGTAATTTGTAATATCCAGATATTACTTAGGGCCCACTTTTAGCAATCGCAATCAGTCAAAACTTATTATCCAAATTGTTTATCCAAGCAATATGTCAATCCCGTTCCTGTAATAAAAATAACGAGGCAGAATCACACGTTCTTTAAAATCAAGTAGTCTTAATACATAATAAACAAAAATGACATTGTTGCTGTAAATAAGGTCTCTTATTTTTTTTGTTAGTATACTTTAATACACACATTTCTCTTTAATTTCTTTCGGCACTTATTTAATACTATGTTAGATTTAAAATAACCATTTAACATAATTTACGCTACATTATTCAGTTTGAGGTCTAATTTTACAACATATTTTATGCCTGCATTGTTCACGCACATTCCTGCTCTTTAAGAAACACATGCTGCAGCGTCATAGCCACACAGTTTTACGTAAACAACCTTACAATGAGGGAACAAGACATAGCAAGGACAAGTGGAGACCTCTATACCCACTCGTTTTCTAATGTCTTCCTCTTTTTTGGCTTAGAAGTTCCCTTGGGGTTCCGGGTTTAACTTCTGCATTTCGGCCGTTTTCCCGTGTTCTTCTCTTGGTTTTCACCTTCTTGGTCTCAGGATTTTTCCGTAATTAAAAGTCAATAAGGTTCTTATGGTCAGAGAAGTCACGAATACGAAACATACGGTCAGTAGTATGTTCCACCGGAAATTGGTTGAGAACAATCCGTATCTATTATCCACATACGTTAATCTCTGGTCTTCATTTGTAACTAGGGGAATCTGGGAGTCTAATGCTTCTCTTATTTTTGTAAGCTTTACTGTCCCTTTATTTTTTTCTATTCTGGACCAAATCGAGGTTTTCATTTCCTCACTCTCTATATTGGCAATAGTTTATGAAAGGCTAATTGCCTTAAAATTGATTATTTTAGGACTTACCACATTTGCGCTCGTGGTAATTAATGGCGTTCGAACAGTTGACTTTTTAGTTATAAGTCGACATCCTTGTTTTATGGTTATCGTCCCCACCTCTTGTAACAATAATTCCGTCCTGTAACTTGGATTTATTCTTTCTGTATTATTATAACAAGACAAAGTTTCAACAGTTTCTCTTGGAACAGAAAATAACCAAAGATCATTTCTAAGGTGTATGAGTATTTCTCGCTTAGTACTTCCTATCACGAATTCACATGGCTCTGGTATTTCTTCTTGTTGGGTGTCTTTTAAAAATGTATCTAGCATACAAGATCCAGATTTGACATTGTAAATAGGTAACTTAGGCTGGTATACTAGGTTTTTGAATAATACGCACTCTTTTAAGTCTTGTGGATTGGCAAGGGTGTATTTTCGTCTATCTTGATCAACAAGCAAATACTCTCCTTCAGGTGTGATAGTCATGAATGAATTTGTCTTCTTTACGTTAGCAGGGAAGGTCGAAATTTTGTATAAGTCGTATATGGATTGTTGGTTTATCAATGGAATCGTTACTATTGCAAATAACTGTTCATTTATTTCCGTGATATGGGCTTTTAATTTGATATAGTAAAGAAATAAATTCGATACTTCTGGCTCTACGGGTAAATGTAAGCCAAACGTTAGGTGTGTTTTTATTTCGTCTAACATACCTTTTAGGTTAAAAGGATCTACTAGGTCGTAAGATAAGGTTCCTCCCGTGAGGGCAAATAGTGCGAACTCGAACTTACTAACATCTGTCACCAGGTTTAGCAGTGACATGGTAATTATATCGAGTGATACCATGGTAAGGCTCGTGTCTGTCACCACGCGGTCCACTTTAATAATAATAATAATAATTTATTTTTAACCCGCTAAGGTAACAAAAGCGGAGTATAAATAAAAGAAAAGAAAAAATACATACAAATCGACTAAATACACAGTAAAAACACTAAATCAATGAAGGAGGCGTGCAAACCCATGATGAGCTGGGAGAGCCTTCACTGTCTGGGGGAGTTTATCAGCAAGCTCAACTAGCTTTTCAGTTATATCTGGAAGCCCAAAAACTGAGACAAGGTTACGGTTCCGGTACCACGGAGGCAAATACAGTAGAAAACGCGAGAACCGAAAATAATAAGAACGTAATGACCGGGTATTTTTTCGCCCAAGAATGGGATAAACACCAGAAAGGAACAAAATTGAATGATCAGTAAAAACAGAATACAATTTAGCAAGGGTCTTCCTACTGTATTTCCCCCGATTGGCAACAATTTTGGAGTAAGATACTTGGATCTTTTTCTTACAATTCGCCACGGCTTGTTCTCGGAGAGATTTAAGATTTTTAGCAATGTTTATACCCAACCATCGAAAAGAAGAGACACATGGGACAGAAAAAGAAGCGCAATCTAAAGGCGAGTTACAATTACTGTTAAACGAAAGATATTCACATTTAGAAAAATTCAGTGATAGACCAATCTTACTAAGGTTTGTTGCAACTGTAGATACAGAAACAGAAAGACCTTTTCTAGTCCTACTAATTAGAAGTATATCATCAGCATACGCTATGTAAGAAAGATTAATCGCATGAAAAATACAAGTGGTTGGGATAGAAAATAAAACAGAAGAAATCCAAAGTTTAAAGATAGAAGGGGAAAGGACAGCACCTTGTCTGACACCACGCCGAACCGGAATTTTAGAATCGGAAATAACCCCTTCAGCTTTTATTCGTAGAAAAGAATTGGCATACCAATAACGAAGGAGAGAAACCAGAGAAAGATTAATGCCGTGACTAAAAAGGGAAAACAGAGCTTGTGAGTGGACGACGCTGTCAAAAGCCTTGGAAAGGTCCAAGGCGCAAAGATGGAGTTCATATCCCTTTTTAGTCGCATCAATAAGAAGATTAATTAGAACTCGATGGGCTTGCTGGCACCCTACCCCAGACGAAAATCCAAGCTGATTTTCGCCAAAATGTGCACTCGATATGGACGGAAGAAGAACATATTCAAAAACTTTACTGAGATTGCATGACACAGTTATTGGCCGATACGACGAGCAATCGCTAGGAGGTTTCCCTCTTTTAAGAATTGATGTTACAGACCCACATAGGAAGCTATCCGGTACCGCAGACGCACACAAGCACATTTGGAAAAGCAACTGCAGGTGTTGAAAAAGAAGTGGGCAATCAACTTTTAAATGGTTGGCAGAAATGCCATCGCAATCGAGGGAATTTGATTTCAACCTTTTTACTGCCTGCTGAACCACAGAGAGCTCGACAGACAAAATCTGAGTTTGGCTCAGCGATACGGGAAGTGCGGCAATGAGAAGTTTCGAAAAAACCGAATGGACATGATAATTCACTGAACTAAAAACTTTACTGTAATAACTATGCCATGCACCGGCACTAATCGGGCTTGTAGCAAAAGAATCATCAAGTTTTTCAGAATTAATTACCTTTTGCCAATCAGATTTACTTAACGGGAAATTCGATATTTTTGATTTAGTCGAGCGCAGGTATTTTTTAAATTCTAATTTTGTCTTTTGCTTTATTTGATGAATAACCCCTTCAGACGGACGACCACAAGAAACCCAAATCCGCAACCAAAACTTTGCTTTATTTTTAATCGATTTCAATTCAGGATCCCACGACCACTCCGGTTTACGCGTGTTTCGCCTGACTCGCTCCCGTGGTACAGCGGTCAATTCAGCTGTTTTAAGGCAAGATACTAATTTTAGATAATAATCATTTAGAGTATTTTTATCATTTGAAGACTTACAACTAAGCTGTAGAAGGTGGAAAGGAACATGAATTGTAGCAAGTAGCATAGCTAGCGTAGAAATATACAGCGATAAATTTATCTTATTCCAATTTCGACGGAAAACCCATCTTCGTCCTGCTTGTAAAGCATTACGATTAGTACAAATCGGTATTTGAAAAACAAACGAAATCGGTAGGTGATCTAAATCGCAATGATCTTCATGAACAGTTACAGTAGAAACGGGTAGGCCCGGAGAACAAACAACATGATCAATATTACTTTGACTACCGGAATGATGAAGATAAGAATATATACAAGTTTTTTCAACCAGCTTAAACTGCGGCAGCGAATCAAATATCAAATCCGAGCGAATATTCGATGACAGCAGGTCAGCGTTAAAGTCACCAGCGATCAAAAAACGATAACCTTGATATGAGACGGATTCCAAAAGTTTCTGTAATACACTGCAAGTCTTAGCGAATCTGTTAAGAGACTGAACCGATTTTCTGTCACAAGGCAAGTAAACATTTACGATCACTAAATCGTTAATCCGCACGGCCAAAATGTTAGGATCACTGTGAAAAAGCACAGGCGAGTAGCAAGCAACACTATTTCGGTTCAGTATACATGCAAGCCCACCCGACGGCCGTCCGAAAGTAGTTCGTGCCGCCGATACGAAAACGACGTGATTAGCACTTCTTTTTAGCAGGTTTGTATTAGCCGACGATAATAAGTGTTCTTGCAAACAGACAATGTCATAGTTACATGCAAGTTCGTCAATAACATGCTCTTTTCTTCTGGTACCATTTATGTTGTACGAGACAGCTGAAAGGGACTGCATCATTTTCGGGCACTACTCGAAACGCGAGACTTGAGCACTGGACATTTCAAACTAAAGGATGTATGATCACCGTTGCAGTTCGCACATTTGGGGCTATTTTGGCAAGGCGTTTCCTTAGTGGCAGTATGATTACCGGCACAACGAGCACATTTATCAACAGGACTGGTGCAATCCTTCATCATGTGATCTGGGGATCGGCATCTGAAGCAGCAACGGGGTACACTGATGAAATCGTACACACGGAATATTTCGTAACCTATTTTCAGGCCGTTCTTGATGGCATTGCCTTTTGCGAATGTATCCGAAAACTCTAGCTTAATTGTTTGTGAAGAGCCGAAACGAGTGGCTTCAGTCACACCAGGGTACGAATTTAGTCCAGCAATGTCAAAATCCTCAGGGATACCTCTAGCAATCCCAAGGTGACGCTTAAGCACAGTTTTAGTGGTAGCACCCGATGCGGCTGCACTAATCGAATTGCAGAAATCCGAAATAACAGATTTCTCAATGTTGACATACAACTTGTCACCTCGTGGGCGGACACTGGAAACTGACTCGTGACCTGACAATTGGTCTAAGAATTCCTTTCGACTTTTGGGGTTGCAAACTGTTTGCGGAAGGTTTGAAACAATCACTGTAGCATGGCTACTCGATAGTGAAGAAGCAGCATCCCCAGGCTGGGGTAGCGGTGGAAAATTGGCTGAATAAGACTCGAACTGATTGGATATAGTTTTTAGATGCAAGTTCAGTTCATTGACTTTCGAGAGCAAAGCCGAGTAAGCCGAAGCCGGGATAACTGGCACTTCCGAAGGGCTTCGAATGACGAAAGTCGGAATTGTAAAACAATCTGAATCACCTTTTCTCAGCATTTCCAAGATATCACCAAGGTGACTAGATGGTGCCTTCGTTCCGGTTCGCTTCTGAAATGGCGCATCAGGATCCAGCTTCAAGCCCAGCCATTTCTTTGCGATCACAATCACTTCGCAATCAAAAAACTCCGCTCCAAATCTTTTGATAGTCTCATCATCTATTCCCTCTTCCTTGTTTCGCTGAACGAAATTCAACACGGGCGAATAATGAAAATTCTCACTCTGTTCAAACATCATGACGTAACAAGCTCTATGCACAGCAGCATGGGATGCTGCGCGCACGACTGACGAATTCTGCTTTGATTGCACAGACAAACGCCTCTGAGACTTCAAATGCCTCCGTCCACACAATACTAGGAACAAGGGAAGTGTCGGGACCCACTCACCAATTCCCCGCAATTTAAGGGTAACTAAATACCGGCAGGTACATACGGCGCTTGCGGCAGGAACCCTCCCCTCTTTGTTCCTTAAATAATTCTTTACGCTTACAGTTTTTGAGATCTTCTTGGATATCATTTCAATCTTATCTCTCTGGTAATTTCCTACACTGGCTTGTAACTTCTGAATGTGTAATATTATGTTCATGGCATTATTCAACTTTTTTACATTTTCCCTCAGGCTGTTTAGGTCTTCCTCCGTCGTCAAACCAAAAAGGCAGGAGGCGAGTTCTCCAATAATGGGTATTAGGCCTGTTGACCTACGGTACTTATTTCTTCAAAAGAATACTTCAGAAATCTTCGTGGTACTTTTGTTTTAATTTTTGTCTTTCCGTATAATTCAAATAAGGCTTGTAGTCTTTGTCTATATAATATTAAGAAGGTTTGATGAGTTGGAACTTTTTGGGCATTTTTCTCATTTAGATTGGGTAATGGTTGTTCGTTTATCATTGCGTAAATTCCATTATAGGGTTTTCCTTTCCTTCTAGTCAGTAATTTAGGGTTTTGCATGGATTTCATTGCAGTCAAGTCTCTCGATAAGTATTCAATATTATCCACTGATCTTTTCCTTCTGTCTTCCTTGGCGCTCGTTCCAATTGCCATGTCAACTTTTGTCATTTTCTTATCAAAGTCATCTATTACGAATTTTGATTTTTGTTTTGAGACAATTAAAGTTGGTAACTCTTTGTTATCTTTACTATGCATTATTTTACTGGCCTGTAATCCTTTGTCTGACCTTAGGAATTAAAACATCGATTCTTTGAGTTCATTCATGTTTCTTTCTAGTCTTGTTACTTGTTGATTGAAGGTCTCGAAGGGTTTGGGGTCCAATTTCATAAAGATCGTCCATGCGTCATGGCTAGCTAGCAATGAATTTTCAAGCTTGAATATTACTCCATGTTTTACAATATCTTGGGCCACTGCGTAAACAACAAGGATTATGATTATATTCTTAAGCCTCATCTTATTGTTTGTTTCTAGAATTAATTTATCATTAATTTTACCCATTTTTTACAAAATTCTTTTGTTCACTACTTTCTTATTATTATATTTTTTCAAAGGCACTTTAATTTTTAACTTAGGTTATTTTTTATTATATAACCATTTTGTGGCATTGGCCAAAGAAAACTAATTTGTAGGCGTAAAACAGAATAAATATTTTAGGATTAGATAGGTTAGAAAAGTAAAGTTAGGACTTCCGAGCTTTATTCTGGTCGTGATATACCTCTATGACTGGTTGAGATATAACTTTAAAGCGTAGCTAAAAATCGCTATACAATTTAATTTTATATAATGTTTCTCGAGTAAGAAACACATGAATAACTAAGCGTGCAGCAAATAATTACACTGGTATCCTATTTTTTGTGGAGTCTTAAAATAATTATAATCTGCACTAAGACAAAATAGCTTATTTATATGAGATTAAGTTCTTCCACAGTTACCTACTAATAGGTAGTTTTGAGTTTAGAATCTTCTCTTAATTTTCTTGTTATTATTTTTATAGGCGTCTCATTTTCTTTGGTAAGTTTTCGTACGTTTCAGAAATAATTTACTACCAATGGATTTGTATTCTTCAGATTCAGGGTCAAATAAAAATTGTTTGTAATATTGAAATTCCGCTAAAGGATGATGTATGCCTTCGTATTTGACACATTGGGGATTTTTTTCGAGGTTATAGCAAATTTTGGGGGCTCTGCATTTATCGAGAAGTAATAGGTGGGTCTGTTTGAGTGGGTCTTTTGGAATAGAAATACTTGATATTGAGGTTCTTTGTAGGCGTCTTATCAATAATTGTAAACAGCCAAGTTGTTTTGCACTTCTTCTTCTATATTTTGTTTTGACTTCCCCTCTAGCCGGACGCTACTTGGGGGTATTCGCGAGCGCTAAACCATACTTATAAGTGTGGGGTGCATACCCTTTAAGGTTGTAGGTTAAATCCGATGCTTTCTCATATATCTGATTTCCGTGTTCGTCCACGACTAACTTAGCTGCCGAATATATAATGTTTTCCTTCGCGTTCATTATGGTAATGAACTCAGTATCAATTATCGCCTTTTGAATAGGTCTTGATTCCATTGTCATGATCTAAAAATTCTCACAGTTAGGACACTCCACGATCATGCTCAGGTACAGGACCAATAGTTTCTCTTTGAACAGAAATCATGATAGCGTTCATAAATATGAAGAGGATCCCAGGGAATGGAATTCATGATCCCTATGATCAAGTTCATATCTACGAACGTAATCAGCTCATAATCAAACACTTCTGTACTGGTAGTTTTTTTGTTTTTGTTTTTAAGACATCAATCTTTGTTAGGACCTGGGTCGATTTTTCATAGAAAATCCAAGGGGACCGCTAAAACCCAGCAAATTAAACACTGCGTGGGCTTTGAGTTCCTCCCCAGGCTTCACACAAAACGTGGTCCGACGCGACTTGTCGTCCTCAGTGGACCACGAGTGTCCTACCTCGGACCTTTCTCGTTAACCACTTATATCTTGAATTAAACTATATCGCTTTGTGGTTGATCGTACTGCTTTGGGGGTACAATTTGGGAGTGCAATATGAGACATTGTTATTTTTATGAGAACTCTTAATCCGACCTTTGGGTTGTTCCTTATAGTTAACAGTGTTGTGAGTTGTTATTTATGGTATTTGGGGGTTGTAGTCGTAGATTCCTTTATTCTCCCTTTATAGGGGAGATAAACTCTGGCCCTAAGGTAATTAAACTTTGGTAGTGTGCCTTAGGCTATGACCGAACTAATGAGGCGTACCGACTGAGTATGTTCGAGAGGCTAAAAATAGATCGTAGAGAGGTCGTCTAAAATACAATACTTTTATTCATTTACCATATAAGATAATCAGATATAATCTGTCTACTGGGACTGGCTGCCCCAAGTAGCCCACAAGTCTCAATAAAACAACAATAAAATATAAATAAGATACTTAGACACTTACAATGATAAGACAAAGTCCCAAAGTATTTCTAAAACAACGGACCAGAGGTCAGTCCGGCATATAGTTAGTATAAGATTTTCTCTTCCGATAAAATGTATCTTTTATACATTTTTATCAACCACACCTTCCCACGTATTCGCTAGGAAGTGGTAATTTCTCAATTTCTCGTTAAACAGAATTTAGCAGAATATATTCCTTATCTTAATAAAAAGTGGTCTTTCCAAACTTCATATTTGCGTCATATGTATTTTTAATAAATTAATAAGTAACTAACTGAGAAAGCTTTACCACAACAGTGCCTCTACAATTTTCAATTTAACTTCACTCGAAATAATTTTTTGGAATGGGGAATTGTCCTGGAATTGGGAGATTTGGGAGCCAGTCTTTCGGCTAAAAGTGTGGCCTGGAAAACTTCAATATCGTTACCCACCACACTCCGAGCCACCAGGCAACACTCCGACTTCTTTCAGTTGGACTGGATACATTGTACTGGAATGGTGTGTGTAGCTTTTTGTATCAAAGGAAATTATTCGAATTAATCATATGCAGTGTTACTTTTTAATTAGAATTTGTTTTCGGGAACTGATATATGTCGAATAAAATTTCTCTTCAGCATTTTTATAATTGTATAATTTTTACTCATAAATTAAAAGTTTTTTTTTTAATTATTATTCCTTTATGACGCCAATCCATTAAAATCTCTTTTTTTATGGGTATTTGAATCTGTCCGGTTTCTAATCGTTCTACCTGACTACGTCGTTACTTTCTCCTCGACTTCCGGTTTTCTTTTTCGGTTTTGCTAGTGAAATAAGATCAAATTTTTTGAATTGTTTTTTCAAAAATTTTTGCCCTTTTCATTTTGTTTCCTTCGCGTGTGCAGCTGCTGAAGTCGGTTTTGATTTCCCTATTTCTTTAACTACTATATGGTCTGATTTGCCGTCAGACTCTTCGGAGCTTGTTTCCGACGAATCCCGATTAGAACTTTTAGAGGTGGCACTTTTTGAGGTATCACCTGCCCTTCCTTCGTAAAATTCTACTACTCTGGAAGTAGAAGGTTTATTCTCTAAGACCTCGCTTTGGGTTTTCAACTCAGGATATTTGAAAGATTCTTGAGAGCTTTGAGAGGAATCATAAGTTTTTGCGGGGTTTCTCCACTGTTTAAATGCCATGTCTTCAGGGGGATGGAGCATTCTTTGCACTAGTGTTTCCCTCCATGAAGTCCACTTGGACACAGTCCTTGGACACAGTTATATCATGATATTGTCCTTGCTGGTCATTCTTGGGAGTTTTATTCTTAGACAATGTACTTTGACTCATTTTTATTGGGAAATTGATTAAATCCATAGTTTCTCGCAGATTTGTTTTAGTTGAATCTTTGGGAGGAATTTTCTTTACAGTAATACCCGGAGTTTATACCGTTCTGTTAAATTCCTCCTGTAATGACAGGGGCCTCTCTATTGGTGTTGCAGGGGAAACCATATCGTCTGTAAATCTTTTGGGGGGACAAGGGGTCAAAATTCTATCAGGGAATAATTGGGTCTTTGGAGATATCGTATAATCTAATTCTTCCGCACTCTCTGATGATGAACTTTTTTTATCTTTTGGCGTTTTAACTCTCTCTTGTATTAGCGATTTTCTCTTGAGAATAACTAGATTTTTCATAGCTAAAAAATCTTCAAAGTTTTCCTTCGAAGATTTTTGGGAGAGAGAGAGAGAGAGAGAGAGAGAGAGAGAGAGAGAGAGAGAGAGAAAGAAAGATAGAGCAAATATTTAGAGAGATGTCAAAAGAGAGACAAATTTTAAGAGCAAGACGGAGAATAGCAAAATAATTGCTTTAATTAATGGATGATTCCAAGTCCACGGAAAGTTTTCACTCTTATATCCTGAAACATACCATTTAAACGATAAGTTTTCCTCTAGAAGAACTACCTGGAATCACACATATCGATTGGGGGGGGGGGTGATTTGTGTAGTCTCTTGGTGCAAGACGCCCAGTTATTGTGGGGAAGCTCATATCTGTATGAGAATAAATAAGAAAGTACGACTTCTTTCCTTTTAAAGCTAGTTGATTTACGTCGAACCAATTGAGTATCTTCTCAGTCATTGCTTGAAGCTTTCGAATAAGGGATGATTCATCCGGAGCCGCAGGACATAGAGTAG
>JAQQPU010013664.1:6998-23924 GCA_029168905.1 Artemia sp. Kazakhstan ARC1039 | reverse complement strand
CAACTATTTGAAAATGGTATAACCGAAGATATGTTTGCTAAAACACATGGTATCATTGTACTGGATTTGTCTGGCACACAGGATATGAGTATAGTACGTACGGGGAGTGTGCGTTTAGAGTGTACATTTGCCGACCCATTGGCTGAGAGTATTGCACTAATCTCACTAAATCAATATGAAACCTATTGGGAAATCACTCCCGAAGGCAGTGTTCTACTAGACTTGGCGCCATGAACACCAGTCAAATAATCAATGTATTTAATATGGACCCCTACATGTCCCAGTACAAATCCTATTGTCTACCCTCAGACTTTCTTGGAAAAATTCAAAGCGCGAACAATACCTTGATTATTGTTAATAGCAGTCCGTCGACTGTGCTGACGGGTCATTGGCTGTGCATCTTTCAAACAATGAAGACGATTGAATTTTTTGATCCTCTTGGTCTACCCTATACATTCTACACGCCTCACATCAGCAACTATATTGAGAGCAGTGGGAAAACTATTATTCAAAATCGGAAGAGGGTTCAGGATCTAACGACTAAAAGCTGCGGCTTCCATGCACTACTATATTTTGTGTTCCGATGTCGCGGCTATACTTACAAGCAGTTTCTCCACATTTATAGTGACAATCCCCGTCTGAATGACTTTCTAGTGGAAAATATCCTCTCAGACCTATATAGTATTGATTTCAGTGCCCTAAGAGTAAAGTGCTTAAAAAATGTTTGTGAATTTGTTTATTAATAAAATGCATATATATACAACAATGTCTTTAAATCTTCACTTTAGATTTCTTCATCTTCGATGTATAGGCAACTGTCGTGAACCACTAATGCTGGTAAATCATTTGGATTCACTCTATATTGATCTTGATTGACTGCAAAGTCAGGGTCACGTTTTCTACAGTACAATGTAACTTCACTCTTGTCATATCTCTTTGTATAGTCAATGATACTATTTGCATTCATATTACGAAATTCACGAGTTTCAATCTGTCTATTTGAAGCAATATCACATACAATGTTTTCAAATGGTTAATCACATTCCGTCACAGCCAAATAAAAATCACTTGATTTATAGTCATAGTAGGTGGTGTCATCACAACGATGACGTAGAAACCAGATTGTCTTGTTACCCCAACAGTTGAATCGTAGACCAGATTCCTCTTCCCAGAATAATTTAAATCCACGACGATACCAATCTCGTAGAAATAAACTAAAATCACGTTTAGGATTCTTTCCAATCATAGCGGGGTAAGTATTCTCCCACTGATCACATTTATCATAGTGACAATTGGAGCACAGGTGTCCTCTAGGATGAGAGTCACACACCTCCTCAAGACATGAATTACATCCTTTAATTTGTACTGCATAGCCTCTATGTAATTTACATGGATTACATAATTTACACTTTTCACTATAGTCATCAATAATTGTACAATTCTCACATTGATTCCAACTGCCGAGAGTGTACATGCACAATGGACATATATAGAACATTTTTCGGTTTCCGTTGTCAACTCACTCACAGCTAAAACGTAACTGATCCTCTTCGTTCGATAAATTCAATGAGAGGGAAATGGTGGGAGAGAGGAGTAGCTCTGTGACATTACCTCTTTCGAATGATGGGGGAGCCATCTACATTGAATCCATTGGCAATATTTTCAAAAGTATATCCACAATATGATTCTGCTTTGTTCCAATTAATATATCAATAAATTGACTATAAGCATTTGAATCACATTTTAAAAGTTTCTTACAATAGTCCAATGGGGGAGAATCACTCCTCATTATATTGTCAAGTGTTCCCTGACATGAGAATATCCTGCGTTTAAGAGATAACTCGAGAAAGTCATCATCCAAAATATAATGTTTTTCCATAAACACTAGATTTGATCTAATTCTCTCTTTCTCAAATTTATTCATTTTTCAATCCTTTCACTCCGACTGCTGACTCTAGACTGACCCTGATTCGTTAGCTCTAACCAGAAAAGAAAGAGAACATTTTCGATTTCGAAACAATTTTATTGAATAATTAGAACAACAACAATAATACAGAGCATGTACAATTACCGATACTGTTTATTGTCTTCAATATGTTTCACCAATGCACTTAAAGCACATTGAAGTCTATTCACATGTGCTATATCAACTTTTGCGGCGAAACATAATTGATCCTCCATTTTAAATTTGCTCAAGGATATCACATATCTTGCATATACTGCATCCCTTTCCAGACAAAGCCGTGATCCTTTCGTGATTTCCACCGCAATGCTTGGTGCTCTTGTACTATTATCATCAACTCCACTATCAACTTCTAATAGGGTAAACATTCCACTCGTCATCGTCAACACACACAAATATATATCCAAATGAGTAAAGTCAAACTGTTCTTCTTCTTCTCACTCCTTTGAATTCTATTCACAGACTAATAAAACTATAGCAAAAATCCCTTCCTTATATTCCCTCCGCCGCTAATATGTAACCGACTCGCTGATTGGCTGAGAAGGGGGATGTAACCGACTCGCTGATTGGCTGAGAAGGAAACACGCGATCTAACTGTTTCCCGTTATCGGATCAATAAGATTCCCAATCGATTACGCAATCAAGTTCTCGGAAATTCACTTCCCCCTCGAGTCCTAGATCAATAACAATGTTCCCGTTAGAATTCAATGCGCATGTGCAACCTTCGTCCCGGAGTTATTACACATAGAAAAACATCAAATAAATCGATCTTGGAAAAAGAGGTCATTGAGCGATTACGTAATCTTTCTCCCTAGGGACTCTATGACCATATTGTTTCATAATTCCCCACGCTCGTGAATCAATAATTCCCCCATCGATTATGTAAATCACCCCTCATGTCATTACACGTGGCCAAACAACAACAACAGATCGATTGACCTTGACCCCCATTAGACTCGATCGATAATCCTTGAAAAAATTATGTCCTGTCAGCATTAAACTAAATTGTAGATGGCAGCAGGGGTGACTCGTGGGACCTCCTGATAGGGTTCTACTATCTTCAACTCAGTTCTGGCTTCTGGAGAATGGCCATCAACGTGGAAAACATCCTTGATTTTGCCGCTATTCAAAAACGGAGACCCAGCGGATCACAGTAATTATCGACCGATATCTTTAGTACATAGTCTTAGCAAAATATTAGAAAGAATACTAGATGCTAGATTAGCTCATTGGTTAGAAAAATATAGGATTTTGAAGGAGGAGCAGGCAGGATTTCGAGATGGATATATTGCTATTGATAGGGTCTTAGTCCTACAGGCACTTGTAGAGAAATATGCAAAAGGGAAGAATAGGTTGTACGTTGCATTTTTAGATCTAGAAAAGGCATTCGACAGTATTGATAGGATTTTCCTGTGCTTAGAACTGTTAAAGGTAGGCTCACCAAGAGTTTTTGTTAGGCTACTAGCTGATATGTATAGAAACACATTTGGTATAGTTAAAGTTTTAGGGAAGGGATTATCGTCGCCGTTTGAAATTAGAAAAGGAGTAAAACAGGGTAGTAGTATTTCGCCTAGGTTGTTCACGTAGTATATAAATGATATTGTTGACCATTTTAAAAAGGTATGGGCCCCTACGGTGTCACTAGGGAACCTGACGTTATCTCTGTTGCTTTTGGCTGATGATACGGTGTTGATAGGCAAGTCACCAGAGGAGCTCCAAATCTTATTGAGTATATTAGAAGAATATTTAGATAGAAAGAAACTAGTGTTGAATATTAAAAAGACTAAGATTGTGGTTTTTAGAGGAATTCGTGTGAATAATGATGATCAAAAAGTAGAATTTTATTATAAAGGTGAAAAAGTAAAAGAGAGTGAAAATTTTAAATATTTGGGAGTAACACTTTCAGCAAAAGGAGGATGGAAAGAGCGTGTAAAATAGATGATTAAGAGAGGGAAAGCAGTTTCACCTGCCATTTTACGTAATTCAAGGCTTTCAAGTATAAAAGATCTAAAAATGCATTAATATGTTTTTAATTCTAAAGTTTTGCCTACTATCCATTACGGAGCTGAACTCTGGGGGCATGACCCGGCACCACAATTGGAATCAATTCAGCTGCAACACTTTAAGAGATTAATTGGTCTTCACGTAACGACTCACAATCAGGCAATAAAAGGTGACCTAGGTATATTTTCGCTGATAATGAGTAGATTAGCACTGATGATCCGGTACTGGCTAAAAGTTCTAAGTCTGCCAGAAGACAGGTTAGCAAAAGCAGCTTATGTGGAGATGCTACGGTCGAAACGTCAAAGATCGTGGCCGCATCAAATAAAAAATGTTTTAGATGGATTAGGATTATCATATATTTGGAATGAGGGGCTAGGACCCTCAGATCAGGGTGAGCCGTTTTTGGCTATGATTGTAGAAATAATAAAAGACCAGGAAGTCCAAATGTGGACCCAGGCAGTTAAAACATCTGAAACATTGAAGTTTTATTCCTATGTAAAAGAGATATTTGGATTTGAATATTATTTTAAACTAGGATTACCGGGGGAGACATTGAGGACTTGGTTTCGGATCCGAGCGAATTGCCTGCCACTAAAAAATAGAAAAAGGGTATTTGAAAGAAAAAGGGTTGCCCCAGATGCAGATGTTGATTACTCTTGCCCCAGATGTAACCTAGGTATTGAGGATGTGGCCCATATTCTCACCGAGTGCCAGCAACTTTCTATATTAAGGAAGTTCTATATTATTTCTATATTTTGAGGGTGGTAACTTGGAGTTCCCGGGGATCCTGAAAACGACTGTAAAAAGTACAATCAGGCAGTTATGTAAATATGTAAATGAAGCGTTGACATCAATGAGTGAAACTTGATATTTATGTTATTTTTCTTGTGGGGCGTAATTAAGAATACTGTTCTGTATGGCCTGTTTTTTGGCTTATAATAAATTATTATTATTACAGTAGTACAATCTATTCAATTATTTCGGCTACATATTCAACAGCCATCATAAGCAAAGCACAATATAAGAAAATTAAAATAAAACAAACTTACTCAGATAATCCCATAGATAAAAGCAGCCATTTAACTAAAATCATTAAATAAACTTCTTTAAAAGAGTCCAAGCTTCTTGTGTATAGGTTCAACCAAGACTGACAAAACAAAAAAATTATTCACTCAAGTCACCCGGATTGATTAAAAATTTCGACAATTCCTTATTGCAATATTTACTATTTTTGCTGCTAATATTGTATTTCTTTTTGTAATCTAATCTTGTTTTTCAATGGAAATGATATGATAATTACTTTTTTTTGCTGTATGTATTACATTTATGATATGATAAGGATAGCACTTTTTACTTAATTTCGGCAGGAAACAGACAAAGGACTGTCCTGCCTGGCACTAATTGACTTCAAAATTACGCCCGACGACCACGAAATCAGAAATGATTATTTCAGCAAGGGCCTCAGGATTTTCTAGGTGTTCTAGTAGATCATGGAGTAACTGACCAGATAATGAGTTGTGCTGTGTCCTCAACGAAAACCAAACTGCATATGATCGATTTTGTGTCTACTTCTGCTAGTAGCTACTGTAAAATAAAATCTTCGAAGACTTTTGAAATGAGGGGCGTCTTTGAAATTGGCCTGAGATCGGATGGTGAGGTTGGTGATATTTTCTTTGGAATTGGTGTGATAAATGCCTTTTTGAACTTATCTGGGAAAATACCTTCCAGTAGGCATTGGTTATTCACCATAGCCAATGTTGTAGCCAGTAAGGGGGGGCATGCATGTATCAATCTTATAGGAATTTCACCAGAGTACGAGGCTTTCCTAATGTCTAGTTTTTCGATTTTTTCTTGGACCTGGGAAACTATGATAATAGGGATGGTTTTGATTGGACCATTCTGTGGCAAAGTCTTGAGGGGAAGCTATTGGCGGCAAATATTTGAAAAATATGCATGAATTGTTTCTGTGGTTATATTCTATCCTTGCTGGTCCCTCGGGGTGGATTTAGATTTCTGCTGTCCCATTAGTCTCCATACAGCTGTTTGGACGTTTCTTGTGTCCCTTGCTGACAACTTTACAAAAAATTGGTGTCCATACAGACGCCTACCTTGCTTTAGTAGTTTAACTACTATGTTTCTCTTCCATTTTTATTCGAAAGGGTGTGACTTTGTCTCAAAAAGCATGTCTCGCTCTTCCATTGCTGCTTTAATCGTCGGAGTAACCCATGGTTTATTCTATGCCCTAGTACAACTCACTTTTCAGGGAAGAATCGTCCTTACTCTCGAATCGTTTGTTCATAGAAGGGTTCGGTTATGCTGTTTGTGTCCTTGTTTTCGAAAATGCGGAGCCTGCATACTGAGTTAAGCCTTTCTCTGTAGCCAATTATGCCTTCTTCTGTAAGCGGACGGTAGGTGAACTGGGTTGTTTTACTAGGTTTCATTGTTGACTTTGGCCGTAATATATCCGTTGTATGGTCACTGGTTGAGAGTGGTGCTTCCGCCGCAGGATCTAAGCAGAAATCACCAAAAGGGTGTTTTCTCAACGTGTTTTTACTTTAACTATTTGATAAATGGCTGTAGAGCTTTTGATCCAGTTCGGCTTCAGTTGGTTGAAGTCTCCACAGAAGACCACACAGAGCATATTGATATTTTCTTCTGATGAATTAGCAACTTTGTTCGAGATATTCCCCTGGTTGTCACTGATATGGTCATCTTTGTGGGAAATATACCATGGCGTATATCAATGACGACATTTGACGAGGTAGGCCTTTTAGTCGTGTCCACAGCCATAAAACTTCGATGGTATGGTCTTTTGGCATTGTGACGTCCAGAATCCTATGAGGTATGTTTTCTTTGCAGTTGAAGCCAACACCGCCACCGCGCGTCATGGGCTCTCCCAACGCACCTCAGCGTGGGGAAATATAACAGGAATTCCCGTCCATCATGGCCAAGATAGGAGACGGGATCCATATTTCTGTCATGCACATGATGCCAATGTCATGCATCCTTAGGAAAACTTCCATATCCTCTGCCTTATTGTTGAGAGATCGAACATTTGACAGGGCTATTGTTGGAAAACGGTAAAATTGAATTAGCCTTGTATCAAAACATGTTTTCTTTTTCACTCTTTCCAGGCTGCAGGAAGAAGGATCAGGATTCTTCAGTTTTAGATCTTGAGCACCTGTTGAGGTGGGAGGGATAGTGATGCATTTTGGATTAGTTTTTGTTGCTGTTTCCGTATTTAAACAAGTGTTATCTGTACCAGAATGCTGATTGTTTTCAGAAAAGGTTTCCCCGTCGATTGGTGACGTTTTGGGAAGCTGTGACCAGGTAAACCCCTTTGTTTATAAGTTGAACGAGATGAGATCCGGCAGCTGCGCCCTCGATTGTGATTTTGTTTTGAATCGGGCTGGTAGGGGTTTGTTCTTATGTTTCTCCAATCATTTTGTTGTTGGACAAATTCCTGGTGGTGGTTCTTGCTGTTGGTATCTGAGCCAGCTCTGTAGAAGACTCGCGACCTCCATTTGGTTGATTTTTTCCTGCGGGTGGTGGCCTAGGGCTTGTCTCAAGTTTTTTTATGTTTTTTTTGTGCTGGTCAGTTTTTGGATTTGGGGTAAGTTTGATGTCTGAATGATAGTAATTGCAGCGTAATCCCCTGCTGCAAGCCACTACTGCGAATTATTTGCACTTTTCAGGATGGATCCCTCCGCAATTTCCCAAAGCACTGAGGCAGCCTCTACTTGTTAGGTGGTCTTAGCAGATCGGCGGCAGTATTTCTTGATGACTGAGTCGGCATTTTGATCCCCATTTAAAGTGACCTTTTTCGAAATAAAAGCACGATTCTTTTGGCATTGTGGCATTTGACTTTGGGTTTTTCCTTAAAGAGGGGTCAAAGTGGGAGTTTTGAATCGCATGGGAATTATCTGTTTTGGCTTTTACTTCGCTTGACTTAGTCTGAGCTACTGATTGAATAATTCACGAAACTTTTCTAGTAATTACAAGTTCAAGCGGTTCAGTTATTGTGCCCACTCTTGAGGATGTGGGGGATTTCATGGCTTCTCTTAGCTTGTATCTAAGACTGGATTGTCATGCATCGTTGTTGCTGTGTAGCATTTTTGTGGTGTCCGTTATGATGGCTCGATATGTACGATTTTGGCTCATCTATGATGTGATTCTGATCTTGAACTCGTTCTAAAAGAACACCGACTAGGTCTAAGGCTAGTAATTCTGTATTATCATCCCGTTTCACTGGTGTAGATTCTGCTGGGACTTGATCCTGTTTCCTGTAGAGTTCAAAGGCTGTCGTTCCTGCTGCATCCCATGATAAAGAGTGGTTTCCTAGACTAGTGGAAGGCTCTAGTACTTTTTTCAGCAAAGAAGAATTTTTTGACGAATCGACACTGACTATTGAGATCTCAGAAGTCCAGCTCGTGGTTATAGCAGGGAGAGTCGTGTTAATTATAGTGTTGATTGTCGAACGGCGTCTGTAGGAGCTGATTGACAAAGTAATAGCATCCAAAATACTGCTGGATGGCACTGCGATGAAAAAAAATATAAGTAGGTGCCACCTACGGAGTTGTCTTTCTCTGAATATGTGCCATTAGTTGGCAAGGCTTTTACGTCAGGATTATGATTTGAGGTATGTTTATAGTTTACCTTGGGAAGTCCTGCGGGTTTGATTAGGAGTCCCAGTTGTTTTTACCACTCTCCTCACCATATTTCTATGTTTGGGCCAGATGGCCTGCTAGATGTGTAAAAATTTGAATGGGGTGAAGTGGCTATGTGCTAACAACAGTTTACAGATCCAAGAGGGGGCTATGCTGGTCTTTCAATGAGCCAGTGCCATTCTAACAGGTCGAGAGGGTCAGAGTAAGAGTCAGCAGGGTAAAAAAAACCAAATAAAACGTTGGGTAAAAATTCAAATTAAAAATTGAGTCAACAGGACAAAAAATTTCAATTTAAAAACTTTTCAATTTGCACAAATCCGAATCCTTATTGGAAATTAATATATACAATTACGTTTCTCTATAAGTTGTAGTACCTTTCGCTTCTTAATGTAGCATACCGGTCTCTTCTTATCTCACACTACTTGTTTCAGCAGAAAAATGTTGGTGAATAATTACAAGGGAAGCGTCAGTTCCTGCTAACCTATTCCCTGCAATTTAAAGGAGACAACTCTTGACAGGTGCACTGGCACTTGCAACAGGCAACTGCTCCTCTTCTGCTTTTTGTCTTACTCACACTTATTTAACGGCAACTGCGGTCATGCAATTAGCACTCGGTATAAAATATAGTAGTATTGATCCAAAATTTCCAACAATCAATTATTTAAACTATTTTCCTATTAGGTTAACGTCACTGAATTAATCACACAGAATCATCACAGGCTTAAGATAAATATTGGTAATAAAAAAAAGTCTCATGGGAATTTGGTTGGAATTAGCTATTCAGTTAAGTCTGTTTATGTTATTAATAATCCAAGTCTGTATTTAGGGCTGTATTATTATTCAAGTTTCTTTTGATGTCAATCGCTTCACGGAAAATTTGTTTGATTCCTAGAACATTTCTAATTAGAATTATTTTGTCGAATAACAAAGAATGGTTCAGATTATCGAAAATAAGGTTGCTTAAAGCTGAATCAAAGGAGTTCGACCAACGTAATAGTTTCCACAACTACACAGTATTTGATATACCCCTTTTTGACGAGTAACTGGGGTTTTATCCTTGCCAGAATTAAGAAGATTTATTACACTTAAATTACTTTTGAAAACAAGAGATAAATTATTTTTTAAACAAACTTTCTTTTAGTTTGGAATAATTTTTGGAATGCAAGGTAGGTAAATCATGTTTGTATGCTTATTCAAGGTATGAGACTTAGAATTTAAGAGAATGTATTTTTAATATTTGAGCAATGTATATTTAACCTTGGGAAAAGTTAAATTTGGTGTAACTTATAAAATTGTACATTTAATCTGTATGTGTATTTAATCTTTGGAAACATTAAATTTGGTGTAACTTATAAAATTCAAAAAGTTCACAGTTTACGCTTGGCTATCGAATAATTACAGGATGCAAGTTTTTCGGTCAATTAAATTGAAGAACGATTTAATTATTTTTCAATTAAATTGTAATCGAATCATATTACTCGTAGTTTCTACAGAAAACAAACATCGTAAAAGTATAGTAAATTCCTTTTTTTGTGATTAATTTTCCAATTACGCCAGATAGGACCTTGGTGTTAATTTAGGTTTTTCTTGATCCCTGGTCCTAATTAATATTGTATATATCCTGAGAAATACGGAATCATATGACATTCTAACAGCATAGGGTAAATCTTAGGGTAAACAGCATAAGGTAAATCTTACCAACATCAATGGATGAATAGTTTGCATAAAACCCTCTATCGTGAGAAGATGAATCCGTACGAAATTTGAGCCACAAGAAATTATGAGTACTTACAACAGGAGGTGGAATACGATCTGGACCACCGCAGTATCGACCAATTAAAGTTGAGTTACTGTCATCGCCATCACGTACCTGGGACAGTAAAAACATACAGTCGAGACAAGACAAACTTTAACACCAAAAATTCGTTAAAAATTTTTATAGTCTGCAATTTTAACACTTAATTGCCCCATGTTTTGCATCAAAAGATTGAAAATTACCATTTAAATTAACTAGATTAAAAATAAACCTAATGAGTACTTAAAACAGGTAATGGAAAACGATCTCGGCCCCCCACAGTACCAATAAATTAAAATTGAGCTATCGTTTGAGCTATTGACGCTCTAGACTCTTGGACGATAATCTCAAACTTTATTGAATATTCAATTTTACTGCTAAGTTTCTCATCATTTTTTTATATTGTCTCTATCTGCCATATTATTTAATTACATTTTTACCAAGCCTAGTATGCCGAGTCTTTTGTATTTACTCCTAGCCTTTTTAGTCTTTCTTTTTTCTTGGGCATAGTGAATAAGTCTATAATTATTTCCGCAATAAGAGGAACTTGAATTTATTAACTTGGTTGTGCTTTTTGACTTTGATATAAATTTTTCTTTAAAATTTTCATATTTAATCTGATCGGCTGGTTTTATTGGTCTGCAAGTAATCTCTCTAGAAGAATAGTGTTTGAGGTTAATATACCCAAGAGGCTGGGTGTGTTGCTACGATGAGTTGTTAGCAGAAGTAAAATTTGTAAAGGCAGTGATTCAAAATAAATTATTTGAATTTTTTAGAAGACTATGGTTTAGGGGCTGTCCCCAAAATGAAGCAACATCTATTTAAGGATCTAATCTACTTTCTCCTATTTTATTGGGTTCGCAATGTATTTTGAAATTTATGTTGTTGTTTTCTTCAAATGGTTTTTTTTCACTCACACGGATAGTCGGACAGGAAATTTACTTAAAATTATTATTGCAACTCTTTCAAACAAAATCTTCCTTCTGCAAACGACTGGTTAATCCAATTTCTCCAATGGTAGTCAGTTATCAAGAAATCTGAGCTTTTCTGTAAGAGGTCATATACTCTTTTTCTCTTATAAAATTATTAGAAAATAATGATTTCAATATCAAAGTGGTTTTAACCGTAGCTTGGACGCAAAAAAGGCCTTTCTTATACACAAAAAAACGGTCTTTAATATTAGTTATAAAACTCAAAACGTAAAACAACGTTGATCTTCTCCTTTCCCCGCTTGTTCTAGTTTTCTAGCGACGCTACATACATGAATTCATGATTCACAAGAGCCAATATCAATATATATTTTTTTTAGACATCAAAGTTAAAAATAAATAAAAGTTCAAATAGGGATAAAATCTTTTAATAGACAGTGATAATGATAACAGTGATAGAAATCAGAGGCAACCCTATAGCGTTACCTATAGTAAAGGCCAAACGGCTCCAATGTTTTATTATTATCATTTTTTCCCAGATGCACCTCATATGGAAGGGGTCATCGTAGGAACAAAAGGGGCTCATTCGATTCGAAATCGAGAGTTCTACTGCCATTTTTAATAGTCGAAAGTGATTGGAGGGTAACTAGCCCCCCCCCCCCCCACGCCCATCATTCCCCCAAACACATCCAATCAAAATTTTGAGATAGCGATTTCGTTCAGCGTGGTTAATTTCCAGATAGAAAATATGTTTTTGAGGAGGACACTCCCCCACAACCCTCAGGGCAAGGGTTTCAAGTTATGCCTTGGGGGCATATGAGGTTTTTTATAGAAGGCTGTGTCGTAGAAACTTCAAAAAAGGCTCATTCTATTGGAAATTCAAAGGGCTAGTGCCCTTTTTAATAGTTGAAAGTGATTGAAGGGCAACTACCCCCCCGCCCATCATTCCCCCAAACACAACCAATAAAAATTTGGAGATAGCCATTTTGTTCAGCTTAGTTGATTTCCAGGTCGAAAATATGTTTTTAAGGAGAACACTCCCCCACAACCCTCAGGGCAAAAGTTTTAAATTATGCCCTGGGTGCATATAAGGTTTTTAAAGAAGGCGTTGTCGTAGAATCTTCAAAAAAGGCTCGTTCGATTGGAAATTCAAAGGGATAGTGCCCTTTTTAATAGTAGGGAGTGATTGGAAGGCAACCAGCCCCCCCCCCACGCCCATTATTCCCTCAAAGACATCCAATCGAAATTTTGAGATAACCATTTTGTTCAGCGTAGTTGATTTCCAGAGAGAAAATATGTTTTTGCGGAGGACACTCCCCCACAACCCTCAGGGCAAGGGTTTTAAGGGTATTAAACGTAGTTTTAAGTTCTGGAAATTAGGTCTTTGAGGATGACAACTCCCTCACCGCCCTCAGGGCAAGGGTTGTAAGTTGGGGGCATATAAGGTTTTGTATAGACAGCGTTGTCGTAGAAACTTCAGAAAAGGCTCATTCGATTGGAATTTTAAATGGCTAGTTCCTTTTTTAATAGTCGAAAGTGAGTCTAAGGTAACTGACACCCCTTCCACGCCCACCATTTCCCCAAACACATCCAATCAAAATTTTGATATAGCCATTTTGTTCAACGTAGTTGAAATTTCTGGAAATTATATGTTTGAGCAGGACACTCCCCCCACAGTCTTCAGGGGCAAAGGTTATAAGTTATGCCCTGGGGGCATATATGGTTCTTATGGAAGGAATGCTCGTATAAACTTCAGAGAGGGCTCATTTGATTGGAAATTGAAGGTTCTAGTTCACCTTTTAAGCGTCAAAAGATATTGGAGGGTAACCAGCTCCCCCCTAAATCTTTTTTTCCGAAATGCATCCAATAAAAATGATAAGATAGCTATTTTGTTAAAAATAGTTCAAAGATCATAAAACAAAAATTACGGTGTCGACAAAACCCTCCAGGGCCCGGGGACAGGTGTCGTAAGTTATGCCCTGGGGGCATATATGGGTCTTAAGTAAGGGATGCTCGTATTAGCTTCAAAGAGGGATCATTTGATTGGAAACCGAAAGTTCTAGTTCACTTTTTAACAGTCAAAAGAGATTGGAGGGCACCTAGCCCCCCTCCCAACCCAACCTTTTTTTTCGTCAAACCCATCCGATAAGAACTTCGAGATAGCTTTTTTTAAATAGTTCAAATACCATATAACAAAAACTCAGGGGTCAACACAGTCCCCCAGGGCCCGAGGGCAGGTTTTGTAAGTTATTCCCTGGAATATATGGTTGTTATTGAAGGGATGCTCGTAAAAATTCAAAGATGGCTCATATGATTGGAAATTGAACGTTCTAGTTTAGTTTTTAGAATCAAAAGAGATTGGACGGCAACTAGCCCCCCCCCCACGCCCCTTTTCCCCCAAATGCATCCAATTAAAATTTTGAGATCGCCATTAAGTTAAAAATTGCTCCAAAGTCAGATAAAAAAACTCAGGTGTCGTCACAACCCCCCAGGGCCTGGGGCCAGGAGTTGTAAGTTATGCCCTGGGTCATATATTGTTCGTATGAAAGGGATGCTCGTATAAACTTCAGAGAGTGCTCATTTGGTTGGATATTGAAAGCTGGAGCTCACTTTTTAATAGTCAAAAGAGATCCGAGGGCAGCTAGCCCCCCCTCCCCCACGCCTTCTTTTTCAAAACCCATCTGATGAAAATTTTGAGATAGACATTTTGTTAAAAATAGTTCAAAGGTCGTATAAGAAAAAGTCCGGTGTCAATAGAACCCCCCAGGGCACAAGGAAAGACGTTCTAAGTTATGCCGTAAGGGGATGTATGATTCTTATGAAAGGGATGCTCGCATAAACTTCATAGAGGGCTAATTTGATTGAAAATTGAAAGTTCTAGTTCACGTTTTAAAAGTCAAGAGAGTTAAACTAGCCCCCTCCCGTGCTCTTTTTTCCCCAAACCCGTCCGCTACAAATTTTGAGATATCCAGTGCGCCAATGACGCAGTTGGTTTTAGACCTTTACAGTGAGAGACGGAGGTCATACCCAAACTCTTGTTTATGGTGATTTTTGTCCGTTTCAAGCTTGATTTGCATATTCAATTTAAGTTTCAATCGTTTTAAGATTTATTTATTAATTTACATTAATATCTATTCTATGTTTGTTTGCATTGATTGTTTATTTAATTTCTGTTCGTTTTAAGTTTCATTTATACTTCAATAGGAAAATATTTTTTTTTGTTTTAAGCTTGATTTTCATATTCAATCTAAGCATTACTCGCTTTAAGATCAATTTATTCATTTATATTATTACTTGTTGTTTGTTTTTGCTATGATTGGGTTTCATTTATTCTTTAATAGTAATTTCTGGTTGTTTTGAGTTTGAATTTTAAAAGGTATTTGCATCTGCTGAGCTAATTCACAAAAAATACCCGATATTTTGGTTACATATGCAGTGACCGTCATCAGTAGTAAGACTATGACGTTTATCAGGCTATGACATTTATACTGAGTGACCGTCATCAGGTTTACTACTGATGACGGTCACTGCATATGTGACCGAAATATCGGGTTTTTTTGTGAATTTCTATCATTGTTATCATAATCACTGTCTATTAAAAGGATTTTATCCCTATTTGAACTTTTACTTATGGTCATGGAAAGGCAGTGTGGTCTCCGAACTTATCTAAAGTTAAAAATGTAAATCTACCTTATTAAACGAACAATAATTGTAAATTTATGTAAATGTACGTATATACTATCTTTAAGGGAGCAATAATTAAGTGTGTATATATTTCTTTCTCGAAAACGGCTTGGTAAGTTATTCTGAAAATTGCTACATTATCACTTTTTGGCTTGAAAGGATGACGTGGAAAGGTCATGACTTTAAAGAAATTAAATAAAAGAAAAACAAGTATTCCAAACTGAAAGTAAGGAGAAACATTAACGCTTAAAACGAACATAAATTATTATGTAAATTAGAGGGTTTCCCCCTCCTCAATACCTCGCTCTTTACACTAAAGTTTGACTTTTTGTTCCAAATAATTTAAGAATGACTCCTGAAACACAAGGGCCGTTTAATTAGAATATTTAGCTGTTTGAGAAGCTAAAAAAACATTAGCGTAAAGAGCAAGATCTTGAGGAGGGGGCAAACCCCTTCATATACGTAATAATCTTCGTTTTAATTTGAATGTTGCTCCTTACTTTCAGTTTAAAAAACTTTTTTTTCAATTTAATTTCAGATCGTTTTTTAAATAATGCCGGGAAATCCGGTTTCCCCTCCACAAAAAAAACTTCCTCACCTCAAGAAAAATTTCTCCGTGAAAGGATCCTCCCACCGTCCTACCTTATCCCCCCATCCAAGAAAAATCTCTCCCCCCGCCGAAAAAAGTCTGTATACTTCCAAATAACCAATACTATACAAAGTTCTAAGGTAAGAACAGTGGGGTTTTAGAAAGGGGAGAGGATGCATAAACCAAATTTTCACTCTTAAATTAATAATTGAAAAGTGCCTGAGTCATCAAACACCTTTAGTCCTCAGTTTTATGTATGAACACGTGCTTGATTCCGCTGACAGAGGAGCTTTAACGAAGATTCTATCCTTATATAGTATACCAGATAAACAAAATAAAGTGATTAGTGCTATGTAGGCTACGAGAACAGCATTCCAAAAATTATAGAATGTAATTCTTGGACTGATTATAAAAATACAGTTGCACTGGCTAATTGGCATTGGTAATTTTTTCACACAATAGATTTTTTAATTTCAATGCATTCAGGTGGTATAATAAAGTGTGACAGAAACCAGCAACTGCAATTTTTCATGGTCTGTATGCAAATTTGTGAAGGATTTGGTGAGAACCTTGTTTAACTGCTGTATAAATAACCTTGTATAAATAGATTAAAAATGGAGCCAGGGGGTAAAAATGTGCATTTTGATGTCTTTGGTACTTGAGCACTTTTAAATATTCACACCCAATTTTCAGTTTATTGTGACACTTGCTACAACTTTCTAATCTATGGTGCTAAATTTGAATTTTTGCTTTTTAAGATAATTTCATCAAATAACAATTTCAGGTTAGTATGGCTTAGAAATATTTCTGTATATAACTTCTGTATATATTATAACTTCTGTATATATTATTCTGTATATATTATAATATTTCTCTATATATTATATTTCTGTATATAACTTATATAGGCCTAGTCAGTGAGTTATGTATATTTATAAGTAGTAGGTTAAATATGTCACTGAGTTATTGCCTTTGCAAAACAAAAGTGATCCGTTTATCTGGCCTCCCCCAGGCGATTCAGCATGTCCCCAGGTGGCGATAGGGGAACGCTCTACAGATATGTAGGGTACCTCCATAGGAGGCATGGACCAAGGGGGGACCTTGTCCCTGGGGGTCCATAATAGAATCTGGGGCACCCTTGCCCGGGGTCATATATACAGGCGGAGGAGGAAGAAGGCCCCTCAAATGTACACTCAAAAGGGCCCACTTGTTTATCCACAAGTTCCATGAGTTGCAAACCTTCTCCCAGCAATGGGTTAAATTGCATGGTGATGCAGAACACCATCGAGGGAGGA
>JAQQPU010013663.1:12610-23925 GCA_029168905.1 Artemia sp. Kazakhstan ARC1039 | reverse complement strand
CCTGCTCAAAAATCTTTCCTTGGACCTTTGGTTAGGTCTAAAAAAAATAACTATAACATAAAGTTTTGGCAAGTTTATCAAAGGCTAATGTCCTTTAGAGAGTGGAAGGGTAGAGACAAATACCTTGAAAGATCTTTCCAGGGCATAGTTTTGGCTCTTGAATCATTCCTGAAAGTTTCATTCTCATAACTTAACTACTTCCCAAGATAGCAATGTCCTGCTCATCTGGAATTGGCTGAATTCTAGTTTAGCTACTTTTTGCTATTTTAGAAAGGGGCTAGGTTAGGAAAATGAAACTTTCAGGGATGGGTTTATGACTAAATTATATCCCAGGAAAGTATTTTGAAGTACCTACCTCCACTCCTTCTTCCTCTAGAGGGCAATGACCTTTAAATATCTTTGTGCTATGGAATTGAAACCTTACAAAACAGATCTGCTTAAATGAAGTACAAGAAAACTGTTTTCAGCTTCACAACTTTGCTCAATTCCAATTTATGAGGGTTCAAAAATCTAGGCAACAGTTTATTCTTAAAGTATAGCCTTTTTAATTACTATTATTCTGCTTTACAACACTTATCTTAGATTAAATCTGCCCAAAAAATGAGCATGTCCATGATTTAGATACTTTTGTCCTAACTTGAAAATTCTTTGTCCAAGATTTGTCAGCATTTTCCAAGATTATGCTCAAACTTCATAGATATGTATCCAAGATTAGGCTCTACTATATGTATTTATAATATTCAGCATTGTACATGGTTGTAATATTCAAGCAAATTCAGGGCTTATTAAGAAAAGTTAGGCAAATTAAACAACAAAGCAATCTTATTTCTAGGGGGTATAATAGAGATTTTACAATAAGTTAAATTTTAAGGTGGTAATTAGCTGTCTGCCTATTTGGTATCTTATCAAAACAAGAAATAATAAATTTAGCATTTTTTAACTACTGTGCTAGTTAACTACTGTGCATTCAATGTGTGTTTCAATACTGATTCCAAATATATTAATTACTATCCTTGCAAATGTTCATCAGCCCCCTTCTTAATCAGGTCATATGTAGCCATAGCCTATTAGCCTAGATACAACTTTGCTGATTATGTTTGTATGCATTATTTTTTGGTCTTTAAAACTTGGTTCATAATACTGTACTAGTTCTGTGCGTTGTTTAGCGCTAGTTCTAACTAGTGCTAAAAGTTCTAACTTTAGCACTAGTGTACTAGTTCTGTGCATTTTTTAGTTGTTTAGCAGTTCTTTGCTTCAGCTATCTAACAACACAACCTTCTTCTCTAATTAATTCAGTGATCCTAAATGTAATTACCTTAATTACCACTTACTTTAATTGAGGTATTGCTTTTCTTTCACATTTGATGTAAAAATTTTCACAAGGGTGTTTTTTTTTTGTTAAGAAACTTCCAATAAAGAGGGTTTTGAATTGGTTTTATGCAATAAATCTGAAATACAACTTGAAGATTACATATGATTTTTTTTGTCAACAAATTGTTTAAAAGTAACTCTCTCAGTTCTGAGGTTGAATTTTCAAAATATTATTGGATCTATATTCTTGGATTCACTGGAAATCGCATTGTGAACCTTTGGTGCTGGACAGTACTCACTTTTACCTTTGGAACTTTGCAGCTTTCCCACTAAAATCTGGTGAAAGAACTACTTGTTATTATCTTAGGAATTTCACTACAAGAGCTAAAATGTAACATGATTAAAAGGTTTTGGAAATATGGTCAGTCATCATATTACAATGAGTGGGCATGAGTATGCCCACTCATACCTGGGCATGAGTAGGTTAAATCTAAGAGTCTTCAGTGGTGTGTACAAAACTAATTTGGACAATGTTGATTTGAGAATTCTTGCAAATTTTGAAAGTATATTGTTCATCATTTATAGAGACATAATTATTATCACGTTAGGCATATTTATAAATTGAAATGGAATATTAAAGCTTTGAAATATACATGCATTGAGTTGCACTTTGATTTCTAATTGTAGAGTACTTTCTTAATTTTCACCTCTAGTGTCTACAATGCCTGTCTTTGGAATACTTATTTATATGTTTCAATTTATTTCAGCAAATTTGTGTCATTCAAGAATTTAGTCACTATTTCTGAAATGCAGCAAAAAGAACTTTGTTTAAAGTGGAACAACTACTGGGATGTATTTCATGGAGCTTTTTTATCTCTATTAAACAGTGAGCATTTCACAGATGTCACTCTAACATGTGACAGTCAAAGCATCAAATGTCACAGACTTGTTCTTTCATCTTTTAGTTCCTATTTTGAAACCCTGCTTCTAGGGATCTCACATCCCCATCCTATTATTATTCTAAAGGACGTAAAATTTGATGATTTGCTATCTTTGGTGAAATTTATGTATACAGGTGAAGTGACTGTTCCACAAGCTCAAACTAGTTCATTAATAAAAGTGGCTGAAATGCTTAAAGTTAAAGGTCTTGGTTATCCTGATGAGACAGTTAATCAGACACAGAAACCTAGCTATCTCTCTCAAAATACTCAAATGACACAACCTGCTGCAAAGAGAAACAGAGTTGATACAACCTCTGAAAACAGATTCTTGGCTGAGGATTCTTCCAGTAATTTAGAACCTCTTGTAGCAGATACCTCAAATGATAAGTTGGTACACTATCCTGCTAAAACTAGTTCCTCTGCTTATAAAACAGATATTGCTGCATGCAATTTACTGGTAAGTTTGTTTTCTGTTGAAGTTTACTTTATTTTAAGCGAAAAACAAAAGGATAGTTATGTATTTGACTTTATTTCAATTTCAGGAAAGAACCAGGCTGTGTTGAAGTCAAAAGTTAACATGATACTTGTGTAATACCTTGATACCAGAATCTCCATTGCCAACTGAAAAATACCTTTGGCTTGCAATTTGTTAACTTAACAGTTAAAAAGTGCAAAGCACAAGATCTAATTTTGCTATTAAGATTGTCTTCTTGGATCTGACTTTTCTTTTTCTCACATTCTGATTTTGTTTAGTTCAAAGTGCCAATAGGCTATCATAAGGCTCCCTGATCTTTGGCAAACTGCATAAACTTTTTTTTCTCCTACAAGAAAATAATAGAGGAGTACAATACTATTTAGATCAAAGTCATTAGACCATTTATTTGAACAGAATGAACATTCATCATTTGAGAAATAATATGAGATGTAAAATTTGAGGTTTTTGCCAATAGGTATTGCCAAATATCTATATATATGATTTGTTTAAACTTTTGGAGGAAAACAAAGAAATCCAGAACACTTGTTCAAAACAAATCCAAGATAAAAAAAAATGCCCCCATCTTTGGCTCCTTCACTCTTTCAATTAGGGAAATTTGGAAAAGTTTGCAATGTTAACTCCTTTAGAGACTGTTTTCAGTTCAGAATCTACTGTATGCAATAGCTCGCAGGTGGGGTATTTTTCCATTCCTGTTAGAAATCTACCATAATATCTCTCTACCACATAGGTTAGTATTCTATTGAAACTGCATTTTAATTTCACTGTGTCCTCTTGTTTATTTAAGCTGGGAACAGGGCCTTAACTTTTGTTGTTTACAAAGCTTCCTGGCCATGTGCAACTTTTTTCTCCATTTTTGTATTTTTAAAAGCTTTTTAATTTTGCACCCTTGAACGTGCTAAGATAAGGATTTGGCTTAATGGTCTTATTAAATTTTTCTTTAGCAGATATGTCCTGGCAAATTTGCTCTTACATAGACAGTCACATCAAGTATTTCTCTGGAATAACTATCTTCATTCATAGTAACTAACTCAATAAAGATATTCATATGATACATTTCTTTGATAAAACTGCTGATCTATCAAAATGTGTCTGCATTTTGCGTGACAGGATTGAGTTAAAGTCTAGAAAGTAGCCTCAACTTTCTCATGATGTTTTACAGATCTTCCTTTGGTCCATAGAATACATAATTTGGATGGAAGATTGAGTTTTTCCCTTCTCTTTATATTTATCCTTTGATGACATTAATTTTAATTTGAACTTTTTTTTTTTAGCAAGTCAAGGATGAATTTGCTGTAGGTATTGACAAAGGGAGGAATGATAGTTCTAATCAATTTGAAGATGACGGAGGACAGTTTGAATATGGCAGTGAAAAAGTAAGCATTTGTTAACTTTTATTGCTTTTAAATTTTTTCTTCAAAGTGCATGATTGATTATAGCTTTTTATTTTTAATTAATTAAAAAAAACTTTTCCCACAAAATAAGCTTTTCAAAATAAAGTAAAGTACTCCAATAAACCAAAAATAAACAAAATTGAATCAAATAATCTACCAAGCATACAACTACCACAAACCAGTATCAATAAATGAATGAAACCCAAAACGAACAGAAATTAAAATAAATAACAGAGTCAAATTGAAAATGAGTAGAAATTAAAATGAGTAGGGTTCAAAACCCTTATGCTTTCTAAAAGCCAGAATATAATTTGTACTTTACTAAAAAAATTCCAATGAATGTGCATTGTCAGTTTAATATACATATGCTTATATTTATTCCCTAAAATGTTAATTAAATTTTAATTTTTTAAAGTTATAAAAGTGAAAACATTTAAAAGAATTTTTTTCAGTAAAATACAAATTATCATCTGGCTGTTAGAAAGCATAGGGGTTTTGAACCCAACTCAAATTAATTTCTGCTCATTTTGTGTTTGACTCTGGTATTTATTTAAATTTTTGTTCGTTTTGGGTCCTCCAAATTTTGACTGGTGGTGTTAAGACAAATGCTGAACATGGATGGGGGGGGGCTGTTTGCTCTCAAATCACTTTGACTCTTAAAAATGGGACTATAACTTCCAATTTCAAATCAAATAAGCCCCATCTGATGTTTTTGCGACTGCCCATTCAATAAAAACCTTATATGCCCTCACAAAATAACTTACAACCCTATCCCCAGGGCGCTTGGGGGATTTTTTCAGCCCTAGAGAGGGCTTGTAGAACAGGGGTGGGGGGTTTAAATGCCGTCTGTTACTTTCGACGCTTAAAAAGGAACTAGAACTTCCGATTTTCAACCAAATTAGCCTCTTCTAAAGTTAGACAAACATCCCTTCCGTAAAAACCTTAAATACCCCCAGGTTATAACTTAGAACCCTTGCCCTTAATCTCTAGGGTTTGCTTCAACCCTAAAAGCCTTATTATGTGATATTTAGACTATTTTGAGTATATTTGGCTATCTTAAAATTTCTATAAGATGCATTTGGGGTCAATACGAAGTGTGTGTATGTGTGTGTTTGGGGGGGGGGGGGGTAGCTGCCCCCCAATCACTTTGACTCTTAAAAAGAGCACTAGAGCGTCTGGTTACCAAACCCATGAGCCCCGTCCGAAGTTTATGTGACCACGCTTTCTATAAAAAACCTTACATGCCCCCAGGGCATAACTTACAACCCTTGCTCTGAGGGCTGGGGAGATTTTTTACCCTCAAAGACATAATTTCCAGACCTTTAAAACACATTGAACAAAATGGCTATCTCAAAATTTTGGTCGGAAGCGTTTAGGAAATGATGGGCCTGGGGGGGGGGGGGGGTAGGGTCATTTTCCCTCTGATCACTGTCAACTAATAAAAAAGGCCCTAGTCCTCTCAATTTTCAATCGAATGAGCCCTTTTTGAAGGTTCTACGACAAGACTTTCTATAAAACATTATGTGCCCCATGGACATAACTTATGACCCTTGTCCCCAAGGCTGTGGGGGGGGGATCATCATCAAAGACATAATTTCCAGACTTTTTAACTACGTTGAAAAAAGTGACTATATCAAAATATTGATCGGAAATGTTTGGGAAAATGATGGGCGTGGGGTGGATTTTCCCTCTGATTACCTTCGACTATTAAAAAGGGCAATAGCCCTCTCAATTTCGAATCGAATGAGCTCTTTTTGAATTTTTACGACAACGCTTTCTGTAAAAACCTTATATGCCCTCAGGGCATAACTTACAGACTTTGCCCTGGGGGTTGTGGGGCAGTGTCATCCTCAAAGATATAATTTCTGGACCTTTTAACTACATTGAAAAAAAATGGCTATTTCAAAATTTGATTGGATGTATTTGGGGAAATGGTGGGCGTGAGAGTCGTGTTAGTTGCCCTTCAATCACTTTCGATTATTAAAAAAGGCACTAGCCCTTTCAGTTTCCGATCAAATGAGCCCTTTTTGAAGTTTCTACAACAATGCTTTGTATAAAAACCTTATTTGTCCCAGGGGCATAACTTAGAACCCTTGCCCTGAGGGCTGTGGGGGTGGGGGGTGTCATTCTCAAAGACTTAATTTCCGGAACTTTCAACTACGTTGAACAAAATGGGTATCTAAAAATTTTGATTTGATATGTTTAGGGAAATGTTGGGCGTGAGAGGGAGCTCAGTTGCCCTCCAATCACTTTCGACTATTAAAAAGGGCACTAACCCTTTCAATTTCTAATCGAATGGGCCCTTTTCGAAGTTTCTACAACAACGCTTTCTATAAAAACCTTATGTGCCCCCAGGGCATAACTTACAACCCGTGTCATCCTCAAAGACATAATTTCCAGTTTTTTCAACTACGTTGAATAAAATGGCCATCTCAAAATTTTGATTGGATGCGTTTGGGGAAATGGTGGTCATGAGAGGGGGGTTAGTTGCCCTTCAATCACTTTTGATTATTAAAATAGTCTTAAGTGGGTAGGCACTTCCAGTTTTAATTTTGTAAATTTTTTATACCTTTTTGTTTGCTATGAAAGGTGTTGCTGTTACATGTCTTAGTCAGGGGTGTCTCGATGGGGGGGGGCCAATATTTTGGCATTCGGTAAAATTTTTGCCGAAAGCGAAAATTTCGAAAGAAATTTTGCAAAATTTGCAGAAATTTAGAAAAATTCTTGATTTCTGCAGAAAATTCGGCATAAATCAGGTAGCGATTCGGTAAAATTTACGAAGATCGCCCCCCCCCCCCCAATAAAATATGCGTTGGTACGCCCCTGGTCTTAGTACAAGTGAAAATTGAATTTTCATTTTTCTCTCAACTGGAAACATGAAGTCTATACTTGACTATTCTTATTTTTATTAATATTTATAATGTTAGTATTTATAATAATATTTAGTAATATTCAAATTTAAATTTTGTATTAGTCTATTTTCATTCTTCTTCTTCTTAAAAAAAAAGTACCTGGAATCCTAAATGGGCTCTTTTTTGCTTCTGACTGCACATTTTTATAAAATAATACAATTCTAAAAAAACATAATACAACTTTCACAAACAATTCAATACATAATATAGGATTTGATTGACTTGTCAAACATCATGAGAAAGTTGAGGTTACTTTCTATAAACTTTAACTTCATCCAGTTCAGCAGAATACAGACACATTTTGATAGATAAACAGTTTTTATCAAAGAAATACTTATACAACTTTCACATACAATTCAATGCATAATATAGGATTTGATCGACTTGTGGAAAGTGCATTTATTCTTGCTACCTGTTTCTCGGAGTTTAATGCCTGCAGTATTGATACGGCTCTTCCATTTTTATTTTGCACCTTTTATTTTTAAAGCTAGCAGGCTTATTCAAACCTTTGTGCAAGTGCCTTGGGCCCTTCAACTTGTTCAAATTGAAATTCCATGTATCTTCTTATATTCTACTGAACGTAAAGTGGAATTATGCATATACTCGATCCCTTAAAGTGTTTTTTTACCGAAAAAAGGGATAAAAAGCCTCAAAAGCATGCATATTTGTGCACAACTGATAGGATATCCACTCACCTCTTCCTGTTTATGGATAAATAAGTGCATATGATGGAATTTGATAACCTGTTTGATAAAACCGCTTCCGAGATGAAGGGAAAACTTTTGTTTTGTTTTATTATATTTGTCCCTTCCGTCTCTATGTTATAACCCGGTAGTTTTGGGGATGTGATTTTTTATATTTTTTTAATTAGTAATTTCATTGACATCAGTAATATCAGGAATTGACATTACTGAAAGATGTGTGGTTTGGTGTTTGACATTCAAGTCGATTCCAACTCTTAAGATTTGTTCGTATTTCCGTGTGTGATTTTTCTTTTCTTTTTTAGCTTATTGAAAATCGGATTTTGGAAAATACAGAAAGAATGTCAAACAAAAGCTTAAGTTTTTCAGGTTAGTCTTTCATTATTTAATTAAAGAGTAAAGAAAATATGTACTGTTTGTTCTCCCCTTTTTTGTTTATTTAATTTCATTAGAATATAAAAAGTAAGATTGACAGCTTTTGCTTAAACCCAATAAAGTCTTTTATTAAACCTGATCTTCGTAGGTAGTGATGTGGCATAAGAGGGATATTTTTTATTGAAAAAAAAAATCAGAATAATGTATTATTTTAGTGTCAATTGATAATCGATTTTTTTTTTAGAAAATCCTGACATGTCTAATGCTTACGATGGCAAAATACTGCCGTAATTTTAACTGTGAAGATGTAATTCAATTTCATACAAGTTCCAATACTATTTCTAATTATCAGTATTAATTCATTCGAATATCCAATGTAAAGACCCAATGCCAGTTCCAATATCAGGTATTCTTGCATTCGATAAAAACCTTGTTCTTGTTCGTCCAACTAATGATAAGAGTCATTGCTTCCTCTCCCAAATACATAATTCTTAATTCAGTCATTATCGAATATCCAAGATAATCATGACGGGAGCACTATAAAATTGTTTTATTTTAATTTGCTTGCTCAAAGTATTGCTTACTGAGTCACTAATGACAGTAATTTGTCTGAGAGTTTGTCAAATAAAGAGCTACTAGAATACAAAACCATTATATTGCAGCAGCAAAAGTGTTAATACCTTGATGGTAGTTTATTTTCTTTTATATGCCTGTTTCAGGGTCATAAACATCTGACATTCTGCCAAATATAGGTTTAAAGTAACATTTTTTAGTGAAATAAATTATGTTATGGACTGATTCTTGAATTTCATCTCTGCTGTGCTGTGAGATCGTCGGATGGGAAGAATGCTTGGAATAATCATTCGTTTTTTTTTTAGATTAGTCCAAACAAAGGTGTTGAAAATGTTTCTCAAAGAAAAATTACGCTAAGAGCCATATTAAACTTGTGAAGAGTGGGCATAGTGTCTGATAGTAATTAAACAAAAAACAAGTTTTTTCTACTGAGAGTAAAGAGCAGCATTAAAACTTAAAATGAACAGAAATTATTACGTATATAAGGGCGTTTGCCCTCTCGTCAATACCTCGCGCTTTACGCTAAAGTTCGAATTTTGTTCCAATTCTTGAAGAATGACCCCTGAATCCCAAAGGCCGTTTAATTAGAATAAATAGCTCTTTTGAAAGTACTGAAAAAACTATAGCGTAAAGATCGAGGTATTGACGAGGGGGCAAAACCCCGAATATACGTAATAATTTCTGTTTGTTTTAAGTTTTATTGCTGCTCCTTACTTTCAGTTAAAAAACTTGTCTTTTTACTTAATTTCTGATCGTTTTTTTTTAAATAATGCCGGGAAATCCGACGCTCCTTTAATGGAAAATTCCCTTCCCCCATAAAAAATTCCTCCATGGAAAGATCCTCACGACCAGAAAAATCCCTCCTATAAACGTCTGTATACTTCACAATTACCTATATTGTATGTAAACAACGGGCAAAGTTCTCGGCTTTCAGCTCTTTCCTCGGGGACTGTGGGGAATTAAGTCATCCTCAAAGACGAAGTTATTTGATTTTTCGACTATGCTGAACAAGATGTCTGTCTCATATTTTGATCGATTGACTTTGGTAATAAAATGAGTTTGGGACAGGGCCTAGGTGCCCTCCAATCTCTTTGAAAAAAGGGCACTAGTACTTTTAGTTTCCGTTGGAATGAGCGCTATCACGATATTCTATGTCACTGGGCCAATACAATCACCCCTTGAAAAAAAAACAAATAAACACGCATCCGTGATCTTTCTTCTGGCAAAAAATACAAAATTCCACATTTTTGCAGATAGGAGCTTGAAACCTCTGCAGTTGGGTTTTCTGATACGCTAAATCTGATGATGTGATTTTCATTAAGATTTTAAGACCCCTTTTTTCGAAAATAAGGCAAATTTCCTCAGGCTCGTAACTTTTGATGGGTAAAACTAAACTTGATGAAATTTATATGGATGAAATCAGCATAAAAATTTGATTCTTTTGAAGTATCTATTGGTATCAAAATTCTGTTTTTTAGAGTTCGGTTACTATTGAGCTGGGTTGCTTCTTACTAACAGCTCGCTACCACGAACTGTTTGATACAAACTTGAAACAAACATAAGCTATTATCAATGAAGAAATAGAGACCGGAAAGATCAAAAATTGTTCTGCCCTGATTATTTCACAATCAGGTGCTTCTTATTTTTTAATACATTTATTATTGTCACTAATTCATCCACACAGAATAAATGTTCATTAATATATAAAGAGTCACAAATTTTTCGTCAATTACATCTATGCTCTTTACTTCAAACCTCCTTAACTTGTAGTTTAATGCTTTCCACTTTCCTTAAATTCTTCTTATTTTATATGATATATCAGTCCAATTATTGGACAAGATGTATTATACTTCTTGTACAAATCCCTCCTTTCTGCTAACAGAAAGCATATTCCTAGCTGTGTTTCTATCTTTCTTCTCAAAGACATTATCAGTGACTGTACAAACTACGTTTCTAAAATTGTTGGATTCATCTTCTACATTGTTAATTTTAAACGCTCTAGCTTAGTATTCAACGGTTCCTGAAAGTTTCCCTCAAACTCTTATACTGGAGTCTTTCAACATCATAGCTTCCTGGAAAGCAGGTACCCTTCCTAAGTTTTATCTTTACGTTAATCCTAGACACTACTAGTATCTTTAATTTTAACATCAATAACGGCACTTCTATTTACTCTAGTATCTGTTATCAATCCTGTCAGTCTGTTTTTTAACCCAGGGATATGAGTTTCTGAAATTTCTATAAGTCCGATTTGAAGCGTCTGAATTCTTCTGTCAAAATGTTGATACTACAGTTTTTTCTTCTTTTTTTTCTTTTTGATAATTTAAAAGAAGGTACCACAATATACATACTAGATCAGAATTTATCTAACAAAACTCAGCTCTTTTTTTATTCCATTAAACTGAATTAAAAAAAAAATAATACATGTCCGTGGGGAGCAGCGACGAGATTTAGGCCCTAAGAAGAGGCGTGCTTAATTAGATAAGTACCATTCAAGGTGAGGCCTTTGAAGTCTTTTATAGAGATTAACTGGTTACACTATGGAGAAACTAGAATTAGGGAGTTTTTATTATGAATTGTTGATGGGCTCCAAGTTGGGTAATGGCTGAACCTCAATC
>JAQQPU010013663.1:0-12272 GCA_029168905.1 Artemia sp. Kazakhstan ARC1039 | reverse complement strand
GGTAATGGCTGAACCTCAATCCCTCTTCTAGCTGTGCACATAATGCTTCCTAGTAATTGGTAATCAACCGCTTTCAGACATTCAGTTACAATTTGAAACCTCTAGAAAATCAGGGTCATTACGGGCAGCTGACAGTGAGTAAAGGGTCGCTACATATTAGTCAGTGAAACGCCGCTACAAACCAAATTCTTGAAATCTTCAGGCATCATTACAAGCTAAACTGTTAGAAATGGAATTTATATATAAGTTACAAAAGCTCGTGATTTGGAGTTTGTTCTAAATTTATAAAAAATAATTAGTTTTAACTAAGCCAACGAGAAGTTATTAGAATAAATGCATATTGTTAAAAACAAATTTGTCTAGAAAAGGCTGAGAGATCTGGCTGAATTTCACCACTAGTTTTGGCAGTATTAAGAAACAAGAAGGTGTTTTTAGATGTTTTTCTGACATGTTACACTAGGAAATTACGTGCCTAATTGACAATTACATTAAATCTAATTTACTGTCTAAATGTTTTTTTTTATTGTTTTTTTTTTACTATCGAGTTTTCTTTTCTCATTTTTGAAGCACCATATAATAATTTTTTTTTGTTCTTCATAATTTTTTATACCAGAAGGGCTACTTTTTTTGAGGGTTTTAATGTTGATTTATTTTCAATTATCTTTAGAAGTTGAAGATTTTAATGAGGATATTTTATCATACAAACACGAAGACGTTTCTTTGGTGGTCCCTGGTGACGTATCTGAACGGCTTACTCGTAATTTCAAGCCTTCTGAGTTTCAATCAAATGTTCCCGAGAATGGAAGTGAGTTTTTTGACATCTCAATCTTCTTTCTTATTATTAAGTCAAAAACTCATCTGACTTTCCTAAAAAAATGTAATGGAAAATGGTAAAGATTTTTTAACTCCACTCTAAATGTACATCGTTAGGGTATGATGTTGGACATTTTCATGGCAGAGAAGTATGTGATTTGGGCACCAAGGACATCAAAATGAAAGCATTTTTTCTTCCCTCACTCAATCTTTAGTCTATTCACTCCTGAAAACCGTAATTTTATACAATTATTATTTTAGTTGTTACTAAACTATTCAGATGGTTTTGATATTATAAATTACCTCCTTAATGATCAGACTGAATCGTGGCGTGAAAAATGCAAAAAATCGTCCTTTTTACACTGAAAGCAACACAAAACATTTGTACCATCCATTTTATGCTCATCGATTAAGTCACATTGTCACAATTGAGTACAACTCTTTTCTATTGAACAGATATAGAATAGTGAGAACATGTCGATATTAAGTAAGAAAAGTGATGTTTTATGAATCAAAAGAAAAAAGAGAATTAATATAATTTTTCATGTCATCTAAATGGGTAATAAGTCAACTAAATGGGTAAATGCAACATAATAGGTTAGTGTAATTGGTCTTTCTAAAAACACTCCCTGTAGGTAAGTCAATTGATAAATAATTTGAAGCGTTGAATCTCGAAGAATTTTGATAATTAACATATCAATGCATAGCTTAAATTTTCAACTGTTCACTGAGATATACATTTATTAAAAGAGTTGCATTTATATGTGAATCCAACGAAAATATACAAATACAACAGATCCTAACAAGCTTAATGTACTAGTAATCATAAGAAGCTTAAGGTATTAGTAATCTAACAAGCTATGTCCCAACCATTAGCGAATACTAGCTATCTTCATCACATTACACCTTCATCAATTTGCTAGGTGATCATTGAAGTTCGATATCCATTCCTGGGATGTTCATTCTCCTAGCCTTTTTAATTTCTAAGATATTAAAATCCACCTTAACTGGGATTAAAACAGGGATGATGTATAAAAGTCAAATACCTCCATTGGGCTTACTATTTGAGACAAAAAATTGTCATTAGCCTATGCTAAGATTAGTATGATATATCAAATGCTATCTAACTTGAACGAACAGGGGATTTTGGTATACGTTAGTAGGGGTTCAAAACATTGTCACTGGACGTATTTTATGTTTTGCGTTTATTGCTAGAAGTTTTAGTCTCATACTTCTTCTAGTTTCCAAGATAGCAATCCCAAAAATTTTTGGAAATTTTAGGAAAAAAATTAAAGATTATTTCCGAGTTTAAGTTATGGCATTTACAGTGGAATGTCATACAAACATTTGACGAACTTGGAAAGACATAGTATCTTTTGATTTACTTCAAGATCATTAAAAATGTGCTATGAAAGTTCTAACGTAATATCCCCAATTTCTCCTGGAATATTACAGTTACGCCTTTTTGGCAATCTTATTTCACATACTATCTTTTGATTTAGTTTCACATATCCCTCAGTTTTTCCTGAAAGTTTCAACTTAATGCTCTATTCTGTTCATAAGATATTGCATCTATGCCATTCTGAAAACCTAAATCAACTTTTTGTAGTTTAGCTCAGTTGTAGATGTAGTAGTAGCTGTTACAGGCCTTACATTTTCACCTCAATACCGTAAACCATTGATGTGAGAACATTGCTGCATTTATACGCAATACCCTTAACATCACCTTGGAAATTGCGCAGACGCCCTTCTTACGATTTGGATGAACCTAAACTCTTTATATTCAGTTCCTTAATAGTAGCAGTATATGTATGTAGATATATCCCTGAAAGTTTCAATTTAATACGTTATGTTGTTGCTGAAATATTGCTTATACGCCCTTTTGATAATCTTTGTGCACATAGTATTTCTTTATTTCTCAAAATTTTTACCTACATGCCCATAGCCTCGTTTTTTTTAATACACCCGCCTCCCTTTCAAACATAACAAAACCAATTGGTAAACATTGGACAACTTGTATAACTTATAGCCCTGGGTCCCAAGGTTCTGGTGGGGTATCTCACACGCAGAGGAATAGAGGCAGGAACGTTCTATCATTTTGAGTTAAAATGATAAATGGTAACATCGAAAATTTTGATTGGATGTTTTTTTTAGGAAAAGCAGGTGATAGGTGGTAAGGGAGGTGGCTGGTTGATCAATCGCTTTTGTCTGTTAATTAATTAGACAAACTTTTTCCACAAAATAAGTTTTTCAAAGAAAAGTAAAGAACTCCATTAAACAAAAAATTAGCAAAAATAAAATCAAATAATCTACCTAGCGTGAAACTACCACAAATCAACATCGATAAATAAATGAAACCCAAAACGAACAGAAATTACAACAAATAACCGAGTCAAACTCAAAACGCGTAGAAATTGACATAAGTTGGGCTCAAAACCCATATGCCTTCCCGAGGCCAGAAGATAATTTGCATTTTACTGAAAAATACAAATGAATGTGCATTATCAGTTTAATATACATATACTGATATTTAGTAATCAAAATATTAACATTATTTGATTTATTGAAGTTATAAAAGTAAAAACATTTATATTTTTTTCAGTAAAGTGCAAATTATGTTCTGGCCATGGGAAGGCATAGGGGTTTTGAGCCCATCTTTTGTTAATTTCTGCTCGTTTTGAGTTTGACTCGGTTATTTGTTGTAATTTCTGCCGTTTTCCGTTTCATTTATTTATCGATGCTGATTTGTGGTATTTTCACGCTTGTTAGATTATTTTATTTTATTTTTGCTCATTTTTTGTTTAATGGAGTTCTTTACTTTTCTTTGAAAAACTTATTTTATGGAAAAAGTTTTTTTTAACTAATTTCTGTTTGTTTTATATTGACATAGTCTTTTCAGGGAAACAGAAAATAATACTTTAAATCTTATCGTTCTTTTTAAGACTTTATAGTTTGGCCTGCTATTTGTATGCTGGAAAAACATTTTCAGCAATTTTTAACAAAATACACTCTTTTAAAAATCTGGACACAAATAGTAGTGTTTGATTTAGTTTCATACCTCTTTAGTTGACCTGAAATGGAAAACTTGATACCATTCGCAAAAAAATCTGTTTACTTTCTTTGATAGCTTGGATACACTTACGCTATTTTGATTTTGTTAAATTTTAAGAGCAGAACTAGCCCCGAAAGTTTGAACATAATACCCTCAGTCATTCTTGGGATACTGCTGAGAATCCTTATTGGGAATTAGCATTAACACAGTGCATTTTGATTTAATCTTAAGGCAACGTTTAGTTTTTAAACATACTGGGCAAATGAGAGGGTGGGCATGGGAAAGGGATTAGTTGCTCTCCAATCACTTTCAACTATTAAAAAGGGCATCAGCCCTTTCTATTTTCAATCGAATGAGCCCTTTTCGAAGTTCCCCCGACAACTTCTTCGATACGAAGTGCTCTGGTCTAAACAACAACAACAACACAAAAAAAATAATGCATTATACCCACATTGATCTTTACTATAAAAATGTCAAGCCTTCCAATCACTTTCGACTATTAAAAAGGGCACTAGGCCTTTCGATATCCAATCGAATGAGCCCTTTTGAAACGACAATGCTTACTATAAACACCTTATATGCCCCCAGGGCATAAATTAAAACCCTTACCCTAAAGGCTGTTAGGGTGGTTGTCATCCTCTAAGACCTAATTTTCTGAACGTTAAACAAAGTGGCTATCTCAAAATTTTGATTGGATGTGTTTGGAGAAATGGTGGGCGTGAGAGGGGCGTTAGTCGCTCTCCGATCACTTTCAAGTATTAAAAATGGCACTAGCCCTTTTAATTTCCAATCAAATGAGCCCTTTTGAAGTTTTTACGACAACCCTTTCAATAAAAAACCTTTTATTCCCCCAAGCCATAACTTACAACCCTTGCCCTGAGGGTTCGGGGGGGGGGTGTCATTCTCAAAGACCTATTTTCCAGAACTTTCTACTACGTTGAACATAATGTCTATCTGAAAATTTTGATTGGATGTGTTTGGAGGAATGGTGGGCGTGAGAGTGGGGTTAGTTATCCTCCAAACACTTTCGACTATTAAAAAGGGCACTAGCCCTCTCAGTTTCCAATTGAATGAGCCCCTTTTGAAGTTTTACGACAGCTCTATCTATAAAAACCTTATATGCCCCCAGGGCATAACTTACAACCTTTGCCCTGGAGGCTCTGGGGGGTTTATCATCCTTAAATCCATAATTTCCAGAACTTTCAACTACGTTGAACAAAATGGCTATCTCTAAACTTTTATTGAATGTTGTTGGGGAAATGGTAGGCGTGAGAGGGGGGTTAATTACTCCACTCACTTTCGTCTATTAAAAAGGGCAATTTCAATTTCCAATCAAATGAGCCCTTTTTGAAATTTCTACAACAACTTTCTATATAAACCTTATATGCCCCCAGGGCATAACTTACAACCCTTGCACTGAGGGCTCTGAGAAAAGACCTAATTTCCAGAATTTTCAACTACCTTCAACAAAATGGATATCTCAAAATTTTGATTGGATGTTTTTGGGAAAATGGTGGGCGTAAGAGGGGCGTTAGTCGCTTTCCAATCACTTTGAACTATTAAAAAATGCACTAGCCCTTTTAATTTTCAATTGAATGAGCCCTTTTGAAGTTTCTACAACAACCCTTTCAGTAAAAACTTATATGTCCCCAGGGCATAACTTACAACCCTTGCCCTGAGGGTTGTGTGGAGGAGGGGTTGTCATCCTTAAAGAGCTAATTTCCAAAACTTTCAACTACGTTGAATAAAATGGTTATTTAAAATTTTTCAGTAGATGTGTTTGGGGAAAAGGTGGGCGTGAGAGGTGGGTTAGTTGCCCTCAAATCGCTTTCTAATTTTAATTAATTAACTAGTCCTTTGAATTTTCAATTGAATGAGCCATTTTTCAAGTTTCTACGACAAAGATTTAAATAAAAACCTTATATGCCCCCAGGGCATAACTTATAACCCTTGGCCTGAAGACTGTGGGGGGAGTGTCCAGCTCAAAGGTATAATTACCTGAACTTTAAACTGCGTGGAACAAAATGGCTATCTCAAAATTTTGATTGGATGTGTTTGGGGAAATGGTGGGCGTGGAAAGGGTGTTAGTTGCCTTCCAATCACTTTCGACTATTAAAAAGGATACTAGCTATTTCAATTTCCAATCGAATGAGCGCTTTTTCAAGTTTCTACGACAACGCGCTCTATAAAAACCTTATATGCCCCCAGGGCATAACGTACAACCCTTGCCCTGAGGGCTATGGGGGGTTGTCATCCTCAAAGGCCTATTTTCCAGAATTTAAAACTACGTTGAATAAAATGGTCATCTCAAAATTTTGATTGGATGTGTTTGGGGAAAAGGTGGGCATGAGAGGGGGGTTAGTTGCCCTCCAATCACTTTCGACAATTAGAAAGGGCATTAGCCCTTTGAATTTTCAATCGAATGAGTCTTTTTTGAAGTTTCTACGACAACGCCTTCTATAAAAACCTTATATGCCCCCAGGACATAACTTAAAACCCTTGCCCTGAGGGTTGTGGGAGAGTGACCTCCTCAAAAACATAATTTTGTATCTGGAAATCAACTACGCTCAACAAAATGGCTATCTCAAAATTTTGATTGGTTGTGTTTCGGGAAATGGTGGGCTTGGAAGGGGTGTTAGTTGCCTTCCAATCACTTTCGACTATTAAAAAGGGCACAAGCCACTCCAATTTCCAATTGAATGAGCCCTTTTTGAAGTTTCTACGACAATTTATTCGATACGAAGAGCCCTGGTCTAAAGGAAAAAAAAAAATTAATAAATAATACATTGTGCAAACATCGTTCTTATATGCCCCCAGGGCATAACTTAAAACCCTTGCCCTGGGGGTTGTGGTAGCTACGCTGAACAAAATGGCTGTCTCAAAATTTTGATTGTATGTGTTTGGGGGAATGATGGTCGTGGGGAGGGGGCTAGTTGCCCTCCAATCACTTTCGACTATTAAAAAGGGAAATAAAACTCTCAGTTTCCAATCGAATGAGTCCCTTTTGAAGTTTCTATGACGACTCCTTCCATATGAATTGCCCAGCTCTAAAGGAAAAAAATAATAAATAGTACATTGTGCCAACATCCTTCTTATATGCCCTAAGGGCAGAACTTAAAACCATTGCCCCAAGGGCTGTGGGGGAGTGTCCTCCTCAAAAACATATTTTCTATCTGGAAATCAACTACGCTGAGCAAAATGGCTATCTCAAAAAGTTAAAACTTTGGAAATCGATACAATAAAACTTTGGAAATTGATACAATAATGACCCTTGTCCGTTTTTGCAACAAGTTCTCCTCGTATTTTAAATTCCGAAACAAATTTTTCCTTCAAATAATGGGCTTATCCATGGGCACTGTTTTGTCTCCTTATTTGGCAAATTTTTACATGGATTTCATAGAACAGTCGGCTTTGAATAGTTTCCACTTAAAACACTCTATCTGGTTTCGTTTTGTTGATGATATCCTTTCTGCTTGGGAACATGGACAAGACTCTCTAAGAGAATTTTTGGCACATTTGAACTCTTGATTCGAATCTCCAGTTCACAATGGAACTCGAAGATTCAGGTAAGCTGCCTTTCTTGGATGTTTTGATTATAAAAACTAATCCTAGTCTTGAATTTTCTATAAAAACTCATAATGATCGATATCTACATTTCTCTTCCCATCACCCTCCTTCTGTGAAAAGAGGAGTAATAATCTCTTTAGTCGACAGAGTTTTAAAAAATTTTTCCCGTAATCATATAAATTCTGAATTAAATTATGTCAAGGATATTGTTTTCTGCAATGGTTACCCAATCAAACTCATTGAAAATATAATAGATAGACGATTAAAAAAGATAAAAAGAACAAAATAGGGAGCTTGTCCCCCTTGATTCAGTTACACCCGCACTTGAGAAAAAAACTTTCATCGTTTTACCATACATTCCGAAACTTGGCGATAAACTTGGAAAAATTTTAATAAAACATAATCTCTCTGTTTCTTTCAAAACCGAAAAAAAAGTTGAACAGTTTTTCAACTCAGGAAAGGATAAAACTGACCCTGTACTCGGTAGTGGTGTCTACAGAATCCCGTGTTCTTGTGGAAAATTTTACATTGGTAGGACCCATCAACAACTAGGTGAACGCTTGCATGAGCAAAAAATTTCAATAGATAAGTCTCTGAGATTAAAAAATAACAATGACAACTTTGATTCGGCATTGGCTTCGCATATTTTCGTAAATCCGACCCATCTAGTTCTGTTTGACGAGGCAACCTTAATATCAACTGTAAACGGCGTACCACAAACTTTTAAAGAGGTAATTGAAATAAAAAAATATATGAACCAAAATTTAGCAATAAATAGAGATACTGGAGATATTTCATTAAGCCCAATTTACGACAGTTTAATCTTGAAAGACTCAATCTATACTTTCACCCGTTATAACTTAAAAGATCCTATTTACATATCTAATGAAAACCGAAATTGTAGACCAGCTAAAACTATTGCAAGACAAAAGATCCTTGCCCAATCATCTTGGTAAATTCAGTTTCATTGATTCCTGCCTGGTTTTTATTCAGTGTCTGTTCTGTCTTTGAAAAGTAAACTTCGAAAGGTTAGATTTTCGTTTTTTTTTTCTTTTTTGTTTAGCATTAAGGACGACTTGGCGGAGGTCCTTGTCGAAATATTTGCTTATATTTTGTCTTCCTCATGATTCGCCACTGGCTGACAAAATCCTCGTTTTTTCACCCTTTTTGATTTTATTTTTCATTTTTTTTTTGGTTTCTCTCCTCTCTGAGTTTCATTTGTAGATGTTTTCCAGAGAAATTGCTTACGGATTGTTTTGGTATAATACTGACCGTATTTCTAACAGAAGGGTTTAAGAAAGTGTGATTTAATTCCGCTTTCCAGGGCTATGATGAGAGTGAAGGATGACATGTTGCCAAAGATTGTCCTTGTCGGCCAAATGTCTAGGCTCAAGCTAAAAGCGGGTCGTCCTTGAATGGTGTTGAAGATGTTGCAAAGAAACATTTTAGGGAAATGGGAACCTCGTGGGAAGGTTTAAAGAGGCTCTGAATAGATTTTGATGGAAGCGTACCGTATGTCGCTGCGTTGACCTTTAGTGGCTTGGTGCTGTGGCGAGTTGTTAGCTGTAGTAATGTTTGCGAAAGCACTTTAATCTTGGTAGAATACTGGAAGGGTATGCATAAACAGTTGATGGGTGAGAGATAGTTGAGGATAAGAGGATAATCAGGAAAGTAGAGAAGGTATTTAAATGTGAATTGAGGAAATGTAAATTTGGGATCAGTGATTATCCTCTAATTACCTGGAAGATACTGCAAGACATGGTTTCAGGGGTAGAAATAGATACTGAAAAATACGGAAAAGAAGATTATGGGAATGATTTTTGAAAAAAAAGGATGAAGAACATATTAATTGAAAAAAACAACTTTGATTAGACCCCTTTTTAAGAAATATGGTAATAGTCTTGTGGTAACTAATGAGGCATTAGTTTAATGTCGATAGGAGCCAAATCACTTAGCAAGATGGTATTGATATCAAGATGGCATGATATCCTCCCTCGCCACAGAAAATTCTCCTCTGGAAATTTTCCCCCTCCCCAACTATTCTCCTTCATTGGAGAATACAGTATATAAATCAACTACATGATATTGCTCTGAATCAATAAACGTGAACATCAGTTTCCGATGTTCAAAAAACTTTCCGAAAAAGAAGTTTTCCAAAGAAAAATAAAGGCCATATTAAAGTCAAGATCAGAAGAAATAAAAATCTATAATACTTCAAACTCAAAACGACCAGAAATTACTATTAAAGAAGAAGTGAAACCCAAAACGAACAGAAATTAAATAAACAAGCATAACAAACAAACATACAACAGGTACTTCTTGTCTTGTCACTGCTTGTCATCTGCTTCTCACTATTTTGTTATTTCTTTTTTGGGCAGGAGCCTAGTTCAGTAGGGGGGAGTCATCCTTTCGAGGAAAAATGCTCATCGTTTAACTTAACTGGTTTGTATTCATTTTACAGTCTTTTTATTCACGCGTTTGTCCCCTCCTGCCTGGAAAAAATTCTGCTGGCTGATTTGGTGCAAAAACTGGCCTTCCTCGAGTTATTAACTCAAGGTCATACAGTATAGGCCAAGCGATGCTTTTGTAAGTTAAAGTAGTAGATTGAATTATATTTGTAGAATTATATTAGATTGAATAGTAGTAGATATAAATGAAATAGTAAATCTTAAAAACGAGTAAAATTTAAATTGAATTTGCAAATCAAGCTTAAGCGAACAAAAAATCTGTTACTATTAAAAAATAAATAAACCCCTAAACGAACAGGAATTAAATAAACAATCTTAGTAAACAAACATACAATAGGTACTAAAATAAATGAATAAATAAATCTAAAAGCTAGTAAAATTTAAAGTGAATATACAAATTAAGCTTTCAACGAAGAAAAATTACTACAAAAAAGAACTTGGCTACAGCCCCCTTCCCTAACTGTAAAAGTATAAAGTCTACTGCGTTATTGGCGCTTTACTGAAAACGAATTGTACCACAAATATTTTCTTTTACTTATTACAATAATGAAAATAAAAAGAAAATTGCAGTGAAGTAATATCTTGAGCTAATAAGCTTTCAGCAATTAATATCATTATGCATCAAATATTCAGTTTAATTTTATTAGTTCTTTCCAAAACTGTTCAAAACACATATAATTTTGAGTTAAATGCCAATGGCGCAGTAGATTTTGTATTTTTACTGGAAGGGAATGGGCGGTAGCCAAACTCTTGTTTTTAGTTATTTTTGTACGTTTTAATCTTGATTTGCATATTCAATTTAAGTTTTACTCATTTAGGATGTATTTGTAAATTTATATTAGTACCTGTTGCGTGTTTGTTTGCTATAATTGTTTATTTAATTTCTGTTGGTTTTGGGTTTCATTTTTTCTTTAATAGTAATTTCCGGTCGTTTTGCGTTTGAATTATTATAGGCTTTTATTTCTGCTGATCTTAAGTTTAATATGGCCTTTATTTTTCTTTGAAAAACTTCATTTGTTGGAAAGTTTTTAATTGTCAAAGTTTCAAGCGTTTCAAAATTCCCTATTTTAAGACTAAATTTTTTTTCAACATCAAAGTTACATTGAAGTATCAAAACTAGTATGAAAGCAGCGAAGTATCCAAGTAAGCAGATAATCAAGTTTTTTTTTTTTTTAATTAATCTCTGTTCGTTTTTGATTGCCAAAATTTCTAGTGTTTCAAAATTCCCTATTTTAAAATCAAATTTTTTTTCAACATCAAAGTTTCATTAAAGTATCAAAACTAGTATCAAAGCAGCAAAGTATCAAAGTAACAATAAGTAACTTGCAAAACTTATAGCCCTTGCCTCGTAAATCAAAGTTGTTCTGTAAATAACAAAATTCAATTATCAAAGTGAAGGAAGCATGAAAGTAACAATAATCAACTTGCAAAACTCAAAATTTTTTCCCGGGAGCTGGGGGATGGGGCTAACCTTGGAAGCATAGTTATTTGGCCTTTGGGCTATTTATAACAAAATGGCTATCTCAAAATTTTGACCAGATGCCTTTCGTGGAAAACAGTGGAAGAAGGGGGGCCCCCTTTGATCACTATTGCCTGTTAAAATAAAAACTGGAAGTTTCAATTTCCAATGGAATGAGCCCCCCTCTAAATTTAAGACGACCACTTCTTCCACAAAAGCGCTGTATGTTAACAATGAAAAACTTACATAAGTTATAAACCTTACCCCGGGTGCTATGGGGGACTTTTCAACCCATGAGTTATAGTCATTTGAATTTTTGACTATTTTTAACAACATGGCCATTTCAAAATTTTAATCGAATTCATTTGGAGGGAAAGGGTGCTGAGGAAAAAGCGCACGAAAGGGAGGGGGTTGGTTACCCTTTGATCACTTCCTACTGTTAAAAAGGGTGCACGAAATGTTAATTTTTAATCGAATGAGCCATCTCCAAAGTTTATGCAACAAAACTTTTTACATCAACGATAGGTAAGTAGTCGAAATTATCGCTCTGTTCTCGAGGGCTGGAGAGGGGGGGGGGGTCAAACCCAGATTCATAGTTATTTGACATTTTGACTACTTTGAGCAAAATGGCTAGCTCAAAATTTTGACCAAAAGCATTTAGGAAAAGAGAGCGTGTATAGGGGACGGGGCTGGTTGCCGTCCGATTACTTTTGAATTTTTGAAAATAGAGCTATTACTTTCAATTTCCAATCAAATGAACCTCCTCCAAAGTTTATATAGAATCATCTGCATAAAAGTCTTATGTGCCCCAGGGCATAATTTACAACTCTTGCCCCTAGGCTCTGGGGGTTGTATCAACTCCGATGGCACTTTTATATAATCTTTGGACTATTTAGAACACAATGGCTTTCGC
>JAQQPU010013662.1:0-23925 GCA_029168905.1 Artemia sp. Kazakhstan ARC1039 | reverse complement strand
GGGGGGGGGTAGATTATAGTGGAGCTGTAGTCAAAATGTGTTCACTACCATTACACTACATTATCACTACATTACAAAGTAAAAATTATTTTCATATTATGCCCCTTTCTCAATAGGTAGTTTACACCTTTACCTGGAATTTTTTTTTGAGAAGCCAGTTTTTTTAATATTTTCATAAAATTTGAGTCACTATGGGTTGTTTTGGTCACTATGAGTTGCTATCTTGAAATTTTGATTGGATATGTTTGGAGAAATGGTGGGCATGGGAGGGGGGCTAGTTGGCCATTAATCACTTTAGAGTATTAAAATGGGCACTAACCCTTTCAATTTTCACTCAAGTCAGCCACTTTTTGAAGTTTCTATGACATTTTCCTTGATATGAGGTGCCCTGGTCTAAGAAAAAAAAGTACATTGTGCCCATATTGCTCTTTACTTAGGTAGAAATATTGCAAGCAGACCCAGAAAAGGCTTTCGACAAATCAAGCCATCCATATATTCTTGAGTCAATGACAGATTTTAGACCTTTTTCAATTCAGATAGTTTATAGTTTTTTACACGGACGGCAACAGTGTGTTAGTGCTGATGGGGTACAATCGGATTTTCTTGAGGTTTTCTGTGGAATACCCCAAGGTACCAAAACGAGACCTGTTTTATTTTTAATACTGTGTAACAAAATTGCAACTTGGCATGAAAACAGAGCGAAGTTTGCAGATGATTTATCATTGCTGATACTTCATAAGCTAGGGTCCATGAATAGTACGGATGGCATAATTCGCCATTTGGAGGCTGACTGTGAATAAAAACGGCTTTCAATTAATAGGAAAAAATCAGCATTTATGAGGGTCTCGTTTAAAAAAAAAAGTTCCTAGTCAAAGTGATATTATATGACAAATAATATGTAAATAATATGACAATTTTAGGTTTGACTTTTAACTCAAAAATGCCATGGATGGATCATGTAAATAATTGTACTAAGAAGGCGAATATAGCGTTGCATAATCTAGTCACAATTCGGCGATTCGGTTTTAGTCGTTTTTCACTGTTGAATTTTTATAAACTGTATATTCGGAATATTTTAGAGTATGCTTGTCCTGTGTGGCATCCGGGGCTAAGTAATGAGCAAAGAAATGACCTTGAGAATGTGCAGGAACAAGCTACCCGTGTGATAATAGGTCCGGAATTCACGAATTATGATGATAGCCTTAAAATCCTAGGCCTAGATGGACTTGATGCCAGGCAACACCAGCTTACAATGGCCTTTGAACAGAAGCTTTTGGAGTCAAGCAGGCATCGAGATTTGCTCCCTGAACCGACAAGAACAGGGTGTAATACAAGGCACCAGAATAAACTCAAGCTTTGTAACCCCGTGGCTACCAACCGATACAGATTGTCTTTTCAACAGTATTTTGTGTCTCATTTTAATAAATAAGTGACAAGCAAGAGCGATTATTTAACTTATATTGTGTCTCATTTAATTCTTATTATTTGACACAATAAATTCGTATTGTATCCTAAAGAACGATGTGGGCACAATGTGTGTGTGTTTTTTTTTTTTTTTTTCCATACCCGGGCACTTCGTACCAAAGGAGTTGACGTAGAAACTTCGAAAAGGGCTCATTCGATTGGAAATTGGAATGGCTAGTGCAATTTTTAATAGTCAAAAGTGATTGGAGGGCAATTAGCCCCCCTCCCAAGCCCATCATTCCCCCAAACACATCCAATCAAAATTTTGAGATAGCCATTTTAATCAACGTAGTTAATTTCCAGATAGAAAATATTTTTTGAGGAGGAAACTCCCCCAAAACCCTCAGGGTAAGGGTTTTAAGTTATGCCCTGGGCGCATACAAGGTTTTTATAGAAGGCTTTGTCGTAGAAACTTCAAAAAATGCTCATTCGAATGGAAATTCAAAGGGCTAGTACCTTTTTTAATAGTCAAAAGTGATTGGAGGGCAAATAGGCCCGCCCCACGCCCATCGTTTCCCCAAACACATCCGATCAAAATTTTGAGATAGCCATTTTGTTCAGAGTAGTTTATTTCCAGATAGAAAATATGTTTTTGAGGGGGACACTCCCCCACAGCCCTCAGGGCAAGGGTTTTAAGTTATGCCCTGGGGGCATATAAGGTTTTTAAAGAAGGTGTTGTCGTAGAAATTACAAAAAAAGCTCATTCAATTGGAAATTCAAAGGGCTAGTGCCCTTTTTAATAGTCGAAAGTGACTGGAGGGCAACTAGCCCCCCTCCCCCTCACCCATCATTCCCCCAAACACATTCAATCAAAATTTGGAGATAGCCATTTTGTTCAGCGTAGTTGATTTCAAAATAGAAAACATATTTTTGAGGAGGACACTCCCCCACAACCCTCAGGGCAAGGAAGTTATGCCCTGGGGTATATAAGGTTTTTATTGAAATCTTTGTCGTAGAACCTTGAGAAAGGCCTCATTCGATTTGAAATTCAAAGAGCTATTACCCTTTTTAATAGTCACAAGTGATTCGAGGGCAACTAACCCCCCTCTCACGCCCATCTTTTTCCCAATTACATCCAATCAAAACTTGTAGATAGCCATTTTATTCAGCGTAATTGAAAGTTTTGGAAATTAGGTCTTTAAGGATGACAACCCCTCCCCCCACAGCCCTCAGGGCAAGGATTGTAAGTTATGCCCTGGGGGCATATAAAGTTTTTATTAAAAGCGTTGTCATAGAAAATTCAAAAGGGCTCATTCAATTGGAAATTGAAAGGGCTAGTGCCTTTTTTAATAATTGAGTGATTGTATAACGACTAACACCCTCTCACGCCCACCATTTTCCCAAACACATCGAATCAAAATTTTGAGATATCCATTTTGTTCAACGTAGTTGAAAATTCTGGAAATTAGGTCTTTTAGGATGATAACCCACTCAGAGCCCTCAGTGCAAGGGTTGTAAGTTATGCCCTGGGGCATAGTTTTATTGAAAGCGCTTTCGTAGAAACTTCAAAGGGGCTCATTCAATTGGAAATTGAAAGGGCTAGTGCCTTTTCTAATAGTTGAAAGTGATTGGATAGCAACTAAAGCCCCTCTCACGCCCACCATTTTCCAAAACACATCCAATAAAAATTTTGAGATATCCATTTTGTTCAACATAGTTGAACGTTCTGGAAATTAGGTCTTTTAGAATGATAATCCCCGGTTGTAAGTTATGCCCTGGGGGCATATAAGGTTTATATAGAAAGTTTTTGCATAAATCATAGGCAGCACGATCACGCTGCCTAAGTAAAAAAACGAAGACACTCGAAAACGAGACAAAAAACGGGAATTAAGTAAAGAGGAGGACACTTCCCCACAGTCTTCAGGGCAAGGGTTTTAAGTTATGCCCTGGGGGCATAACTAAGTGGGGGCGTAAAGAACGATGTAGACACAATGTGTTTTTTTTTTTTGCCATACCCAGGCACTTTGTATCGAAGGAGTTGTCATAGAAACTTCGAAAAGGGCTCACTCCAAACAAATGAGCCCTTTTTGAAATTTTTGCAACAACTTTCTATATAAACTTTTTATGCCCCCAGGGCATAATTTACAACCCTTGCACTGAGGGCTCTGAGGGGGTTATCATCCTAAAAAAACCTACTTTCCAGAACCTTCGAATGCATTGAACAAAAAAGATGTGATGGGGAAATGATGGGCGTGAGAGGATGTTAGTTGCCCTCAAATCACTTTCGACTATTAAAAAAGGCACTAGCCCTTTGAATTTCCAATCGCATAAGCCCTTTTTCAAGTTTCTATGACAAAGATTTCAATAGAAACCTTATAGCCTATTCTCCCAGGCATAACTTATAACCCTTGCCCTGAAGACTGTGGGGGGAGTGTCCTGCTCAAAGGTATAATTTGCTGAACTTTAAACTGCACGGAACAAAATGGCTATCTCAAACTTTTGATTGGATATGTTTGGGGAAATGGTGGGCATGGAAAGGGTGTTAGTTGCCTTCCAATCACTTTCAACTATTAAAAAGGGCACTAGCCATTTCAATTTCCAATTGAATGAGCCCTTTTTGAAGTTTCTATGACAATACATTCTGTAAAAACCTTATATGCCCCCAGGGCATAACTTACAACCCCTGCCCTGAGGGCTGTGGGGGAGTGTCCTCCTCAAAGACATAATTTCTATCTGGGAATACACAATGCTGAACAAAATGGCTATCTAACAATTTTGATTGGATGTGTTCAGGGAAAAGCTGGGCAAGAGAGGGGGGTTAGTTGCCCTCAAATCACTTTCGACTATTAAAAAGGGCACTACGCCTTTGAATTTCCAATCAAATGAGCCCTTTTTCAAGTTTCTACTTGAAAGTTTTTTTCAAGTTTCAAAGATTTCAATGAAAACTTATATGCCCCCAGGGCATAACTTATAACCCTTGCCCTGAAGACTGTGGGGAGAGTATCCTGCCCAAAGGTATATTTTCCTTAACTTTAAACTGCATGAAACAAAATGGCTATCTCAAAATTTTGATTGGATTTGTTTGGGGAAATGGTGGAAATAGAAGGTGTGTTAGTTGCCTTCCAATTACTTTTGACTATTAAAAAGGGCACAAGCCATTTCAATTCCTAATTGAATGAGCCCTTTATAAAGTTTCTACAACAACGTATTCTATAAAAACCTAATATGCCCCCAGGGCATAACTTACCACCCTTGCTGTGAGGGCTGTGACGGGGTTGTCATCCTCAAAAACCTAATTTACAAAACTTAAAACTATGTTGAATAAAATGGCTATCTCAAAATTTTGATTTGATGTGTTTGGGGGAAAGGTGGGCGTGGTAGGGAGATTAGTTGCCCTCCAGTAACTTCTGAATACTAAGAAGGCCACTAGCCCTTTGAATTACCAATCAAATTAGCCTTATTTGAAGTTTTAATGACAACGCCTGCTATAAAAACCTTATATGCTCCCTGGGCATAACTTGCAACCCTTGCCCAGAAGGCTGTGGGGAAGCGTCCACCTCAAAAACATAATTTCTATCTGGAAATCAACTATGCTGAATAAAATGGCTTTCTCAAAATTTTGATTGGATTTGTTTCGGGAAATGGTAGGGCGTTGAAGGGGTGTTAGTTGCCTTCCAATCACTTTTGACTATTAAAAAGGGCACAAGCCTTTCCAATTTACAATTGAATGAGCCCTTTTCGAAGTTTCTACAACAACTTCTTTGATACAAAGTGCCCTACTCTAAAGGAAAAAATAATAAATAATACATTGTGCCAACATTGTTCTTACTGTATATGTCCTCAGGGCATAACTTAAAACTCATGCCCCAAAGGTTGTGGGGGAGTGTCCTCCTCAAAAACATATTTTCTATCTGGAAATCAACTATGCTGAACAAAATGGCTATCTCAAAATTTTGATTGGATGTGTTTAGGGGAATGATGGGCGTGGAGGGGGCGGTAGTTGCCCTCCAATCACTTTTGACTATTAAAAAAGGCACTAGCCCATTGAATTTCCAATCAAATGAGCCTTTTTTGAATTTTCTACAACAACACCTTCTATAAAAACCTTATATGCCCCCAGGGCATAACTTACAACCCTTGCCCTGAAGACTGTGGGGATTCTCCTCCTCAAAAACATAATTTCTATTTGGAAATCAACAATGCTGAACAAAATGGCTACCTCAAAATTTTTATTGGGTGTGTTTCGGGAAATGGTGGGCATGGAAGGGGTGTTAGTTGCCCCATTTAGATTGATTCCCAATTCAATTCCCAATTTAGATTGAAGACGACCAAATCTAAATTTGGAAATCTTCTCGTAAGAATTTTTCTTAGCTATGATCAATTAAAGGAAACAGTAAAAATGATCATTATTTGGGTTGGATCAAGCTTTTTTGAAAATTAATCTTTTTCTAGAGCCCAAAATGGGATTATTAATAGTTCATTCATTTTATATTCTATTTCTTGTGTAATTATGAGTATGGTTAATGTTGGAATACCTTCATATTCCCGTATTTCCAGAAACAAAAAGTAGAATTCCGCAAAAACGGTAATTTTACCGTGTGAATTGATCATTTAGAGCCGTTCCAGAATTGTTAGCCGTGTCTCTAAAATTCAATACTTTTGAGGGGGGGGGGCAAACTTTGACCTACCAAACAAGTCATGTACGCAAATAATTTAATTAACAAAAGTTAATTGTTTTCAGTTTTTACGAGTTTTACAAGGAAAACGAGTTTTTGCGACCATTAGTAAAATCGGGAGAAAAAATGTTCCGATTATGATTTAATTGCCAAAATTGATGTTTGTCCAGGAACAGCGAGATAAGTAATAAAATGAGTAATTTAACGATTCAAGGGCAATCTTTGAAGCCTTGGAACAGTCGGGTAGAGAGCATTTTCTTGGTACTTTACTGTTAAGGTTACACTACATGATGCTCCAACCAAGGGGCTAATAACTGACCGTCACAGGTGTCCCTTCCTTCGTGCCTCCGGCTGTACCTCCGTGCCTCCGGCACACCTGAAACAGCGTGTTACAGGAAGCGAGGGAACACAGTTTTATCTTTGGCTTATGGAAAGCGTACGGCGCGTTTTTTAAGACAACAAACTTTCTCCTCTTGAGAGGTTATCTTTACTTGGTCGTGTTGTTTACTGCGTTCGACATTGGAGATCCTGGGTCCTAAAAAGTGGACATTATGCTTTGAAGGAGAATTTTATTACCACAAACCTTTACCATTGCCTAGAGATAAATATGCATTCCCTAGTGCTTCTCATTCGTCGATTCAAACGGCTTGGGCTCGAACGTCTTTTCAAACTCTCCGACATGAATAGCCAACCGTGTGAGGATTTTTTTAGGAAGATGCGGTCTCAAACCAGCACTTACAATACTGTAATAAACTTTTCGTTCCTCCAACTTCTACATCGATTTCGTCGATACGAAACTATAATGGATTTTGAAGCTCAATATTCTAATGAACAGTTGTCCTTGCCCAAGGCCAAGCAAGTTAGATCCATTGGTGTTGTGTCTGTCAGTTCCGATTTTTCTTTGCCCGGGGATGATGAAATCAAGCTCGAGCTAGGGCGAGCTCGTATTGAAAGCCAGCGAATAATGAAAGCCTTGATACCCAACGACGTACTTTCTGCTTTCGGTCACCAAGTACCGAATGTTCGTCTTTCTGTACTTCACGACAGTGACTCAGACGATGACTCAGAGGAATATACTCTGTCCGATAAGCAGGAAAAGGCTTCCGCGACTGACACTGAATCGGCCTCGGAAAATGACGGCATCTTTGAAGATTTGCCAGTGATTGCTCACTGTGTGAAACACCAAGTTGAGAAAAATTGGGTTAGTGAGCCTGTGACGAACATGAAGAATTCTAGGTTTTGTCTTGTCAAGATTTCTGACAGCTCCATAACACCAATAAAGAAATCCACGCTGTTGTAGCTTCTGAGGGAAAGCTCTGAGAAGATGAGCAGTGACCGATTAAAACGGGTGATGGTCCAGGGCCGACGAGTAGGACTACGTGATTCGTCACAAACCAATGCAGAGGTCGGTGTGAAATCAGACAATAAATATCTGAAAAACTAGTTATTTTTTTAGTTGATTGCTTTACTTAGCGCTTTTTACAAATAACTCGGTAGTAACAGTTTTTCTGACTGTTGCTTTACAGTTTTCTCTTCAAATACCCAAAGGCCTGGGTTTAATACCAAGAAAGTTGGATTCTAAGTACATTTGGGAAAAAGGGATCTGTGTTTCTGCCGGATTCTTTCCTGTCAAAGCAGCAGATTCCCTTTTTTTTAGTACAATTAAGAATCCGAGATCCGAGGGTGCGTCTTGGCACAGCCACTAAACAGAAAAGCAGGTATGATAAAAGGGAAAGGGACATGTGAAGACGTGATAAAAGGCAACGTTTACCGCTGGCCAAGCCATATTGAATAGGGCTGCGAAGCGTGAAGTCAATTCTTGGGCGGGAAATTCAAATAAAGATGAAACGTGGATGCGTAGACACGTTTTTCGGAACTTTGGCGAATTGTTTTGGTCTAAAATATTTGTCGTAGATCCTACTAATCCACCAGAACGTTTTCACGTCGAAATAATACTAGCAATATTGACAATCAGTTGTTAGTAACAACTAGAAACCACGTATCACGGTACTTTGAATTTCGCACCTTGCTTTTTACGTCATCACCGCGCAGCCCTATGTTGTATAACTTAAAAACCGTGTTCCGGGATTTCTTTTTGAAATTTCGGATTTTTTTTTTTGAAGAAAAATCAGAATTTTGTTTTTGAGCTGGTGGCAACGCTGCATGTTTAATAGAGAAAAGTGACACCATCAGTGCCATGGAAGGGTTACCTAGTTTTTGCATGGATATCAACAACTTGCAGTCCTCCGTTCTTCTTCTTTAGGTACATATCAGTTGTTTTCAGTCTTGGGGGTTCTTTTCCTTGCCAAATAAACCCGTAAATGATTTTTTACAATTTTTAAAAGATGGCTTTTGAAGGTGCTGAAATATTCGACCAATACCGAATAACAGGCAAGCTGTATATATTTACATATTGCACCCTTTGGAATATGCCTCCGGCGTGCCTACGGAGGCATGCCTCCGTGCCTCATGCCTCCAGGTGTCCCTCAAAATGCCCAGTTGTTAACCCCTCGGCTCCAACTAGCGCTTCCCTGTGGAACCGATCACACATATTTTCATGTGAATTCAACAATATTCAAAGTATTTCATTTTGAAAAGCATATAGATCATATAAAATACACATCTTCAGAATGACTGGACATATTAAGATCTTTTGCTGAATAGGCAATCGTTCAGAAAACACAGCATTTCCACATTACTAAATTTTTTCTCTAGATCCCATGTTTTGAAGGATTGACATTTGGCACGCTTGTTGACCTGGGTCTTGTGTTACGCGTAAAAAATTATGAACCCAAAACTCAGAAACTCAGACTAGCACAATAATTCACGCGTTTTGGTTTTGAAGAATATCATAATGTAGAAAATGGAAATCTAACTTTAAAATATAGATAATATCTTCAGTCCTGCTTTAAGAAAATATAGGGTTTGCCAAAAATAAGTAACTAATCTTTGCACCCTTTTTTGTATGTTTTTCCAAGAAGCTTTAGATCTAAAGCTGAATTGATATCTCTGTGTTTTTTACTTCCTGTCCATTAAAGACCAAGATATTTAATAGAACTATGATTAATTATGATTTATCTAATAATTTGTAATTCAAACTCTTTTATTCTGGTTTTTACTTTTTGCTTATTTCTTTTTGTGACTTCATTTTGTCTTTTTAATTTTAGACTTGGATTTCGGCGATGACAGTAGTACCTCTGCTTCTAGTAGTATTGACTATGTAATGAGTGGTGTGGATACTTCTTGCTCAAAGGGCTCAGATATGACCGAATTTCACCAGCAAACTGAACAGGATTCTGTAGACTCGTCCCGTGTTCTTTCAAAGTTAGATATCGTCTTGTATGCCGGAAAACCAGATCAACTCAAAAACCTTTCAGACGAAGAAAAATACAATCTTTTAACAAGTCACTTCAAGCCGAACCAGAATTTTCCATTTCATTCGAAAGCATTTATCGAACAAGGAAAAACGAAAGTTCGATCCTTTCAGTACTCTTGGTTACAAACTTTCCCAGAATGGTTGATCTTCAGTCCATTGTGTATGGGTGTCTTTTGTGCAAAATGCGTTTTATTTGCTTGTCAAGCTGCTGGGAAGGGTAGCCATCAGGTTCAAGGCTCTCTAGTCTAGAAACCATACACAGGACTCAAGCATTTCCTCTCAGACATGCGGGCGCATCAGAACTCTCGTTACCATCTTGATTCAATGATTAGAGCTGAAAGCTTTGTCTCCATTTATGAAAAACAAACTAGGAGCATTGTGTCTGCTATATTGAGTGCAGAGGCTGAAATAAAAAAGAAAAATCACGAAATTCTTCTAACACCAATTCTGCATGCGGTCTTTTTTTGCGGGCGGCATGAGTTACCTCTGGGAGGACACAGAGAGGAGAGTAAACTATGCGACGAAACTAACGTAAATGAAGGCATTTTTCGTGGTGTTTTGCGTTTAATGGTAGAGAGTGGAGAGCAATGTCTAAAAGAACACTTCGAAAATGGCACAAAAAATGCGCAGTATATATCTCCCATCATTCAAAACAACCTGATCGATTGTGCCACGTCCATTATTGTGCCAAGCATTGTGAGTGATGTAAATAGTTCAGTAGCATTTTCAATCCTTGCCAACGAGACTACAGACATTTCCAATAAGTAACAGTTAGTTCTTGTAGTCAGATACAACAATGAAACTTGAGCTTTACTTGAAGAGTGGTTTCTCATGTTTTCTGTTTGCAGAAATCTCACTGGCTCTGCAGTAGTGGAGCAAATCATTGGTCAATGCATTGCGTTTGGCTTAAAAATGGAGAAATTTGTGGGGGTTGGTTTTGATGGGGCCAGCAACATGTCAGGCTGCTATACTGGTGCAGAGGCAGAAATTAGAAAAAAATATCCACATGTGATCTACACCCACTGTGCATTGCACAGCTTAAATTTGGCTTTATATAAAACTAGTAGGGTAGGACTTGTTAGGTCAACCTTTGCTACTATACAGCAGATTATATCATTTTTATCATCTTCACCAAAAAGAACAAATATGTTTGTAGAAGCGGTCACTGTTGTTTGTCCTGATAGTCCTGTGAGAACGCTTGTGAAGTTGTGCAAAACAAGATGGGTGGAGTGTCACGATTGCATTTTAGTTTTTATGTCTTTGTATTGTGCAATTATTTCCATACTTGAGGAAATAGTTGGTAGCATATAGTGCGATACGGAAGTTATTTCAAAAGCAAATGCGTTGGTTTCAGCAGCAACCAAATTTAGTTTTATGTTCACATTGGCTATGCTAGAGTTTGTTAGTGCCATAATGCTCTCTGTCTCTAAGGTGCCGCAAGCCAAAGATTTAGACTTAGTTGAGTGCTGTTGGTATATTAAGCTATGTTCTGATACTTTACTGCAGTCCAAACAAAATGATTTTGAAACAATTTTTCAGAAAGCCTATGAGCTTGCACAAGAGGTAAATGTGGCTCCAGCTGTTCCAAGGTCTATCCACCAAACATCCATCAATGATAATGAGTCCATCAAGGTTTTTTATCACGAGTCATTGTTTGAACATTACTTTGCTTCACTTATTGAAGAACTTGATCAAAGATTTTTGTGCCATCAGGAGGCATCTTTCAAAATTGGAAGGCTTTTGCCAGCTAACAACGAGTCATTAAATATTAATGAATTTGTGAACGCTGTTGCTGTTTACGAGGGATTTCATGGGGGTAGACGTGCGCTTGAATGTGAGTTAGTCCTTTGGAAACAGAAGTGGCTCAGAAAGTCTGAGAAACCATCAACTGTTGCTTCAACTCTTGCGTCATGCAATGCAAGATTTTTCCCATGCATTTGAAGGCTTTTGACAATTTTTCAGACATTACCAGTGACTACTGCTTCTGCTGAGAGGAGCTTTAGCTGTCTTTAGTGGGTAAAAACCTATCTGCAGAGCTCCATGGGCAAGGAGCGTCTGAACGGACTAGCTCACATGACCCTGAACCACAATATCCAGGTCAATGCTGACCAAGTTTTGGATCAATTTGCAGCCAAAAAAGACTGCCGGCTATTACTGTGAGAGGTTAGGTCATCTTTGTTGCTCATTTCTCTAAGTGCAGTTGATTCTGTTTTTTAAATTTTAATTGTGCTTTATCCTCTGTAAACAATGCTAATATCAATACATTTCTTGCTTTTATGGCTGTTATAATAGGTAGACTGAGGCCCCACCCCTCCAAAACCAAATTCTGGGCAATTGTCTTTGATATAATATTATTTATTTGATTCTCTAAAACAAGGGTCCCATAGGCAAATATAAGGAATAATACACTTCTTTATTTTATATTTTCTAAATTCTGCTGCTTTGTGGCAGTTCCAAAACAACTACTTGCCCAAAATAGAAACTCCCACTGCTTCTAACTTTTTTTTTAATTCCGACTTTGTTGGCAAAATATTGTCATCCATTCTCAAACAAAAAAAAGTCTACAACTAGAAATACTCATGACAAGTTTGTACTTTTAATTTCTTTACCTAGCTACCCCCCCCCCCAACTCCCCACCTGAAATCTTGCACTATGATACTTTTCTTACTCACATGACTGCTATAAAAAGGTAGACTGATGGCCCCCCCAAAAACAAAATCCTGGATATGCCACTGGTGTCCAGGGAAGGTATTTTGAAATACCTACCTCCACTCCTTTTCCCTCTAGAAGGTCCTGAAATTTACCTACATGATCTATTGAAATTTTGACTAAAAAAAATTTTACCTTAATTTCCAGTTATAAGTTTCAATTCTCTGGCTTTAGTTCTAAAAATGCAACTCCTGTTATTTGAGTAGGATTTTAAGCTACATTAATGTTTTTTTTCAAAATTTAGGAAATATATTTGAATATCTTTAAAACCTTATAAATTGGGAGTGAGCAAAGTTGTGAAGCTGATAACAATTGTGTTGTACTTAATTTAGGCAGAAGATCTGTTTTGCATGTCACAGTTTTATAACATTCAGATTTTTTAAGATCATCAGAGATCAGGACCCTTTAGAGGGAGAAAGAGTGGAGGTAGGTACTTCAAAATACCTTCCTGGGACATACTTTGGCATGTAGACCCATCCCTGGAAGTTTCATTTTCCTAAACAAAACCCTTTCCAAGATAGCCAGAAGTAGATAAAGTAGAATTTTACTCAATATAATTTACTTCAGATGCAATGGTTGATGTATGAGAGCCTAAAAAAAAGAATCAATAGATAGCTGATGCTTACTTTTAGCCTAACTAGATTATGTTGAAAACTCCAAATTTACTGAAATTTTACCTCTTCTTTTCAAATTAACCATAATTGGAATTGTGGGATAATGCTGATAAGAAATATAAGCACAAAAAATGCAAGGCCAGAAAAGTCCCAATTTTGCATTTTCCCATTTTTTAGTGAGCTGTAATGGCAGCAAATATTTAAAAAGAAAATCAAGTGGCAGACCAATTTTTGGTAAAGTTCTACCAAATCATATTATTGAGTTAGAAATAAAGTGAATACACCATTCAATGCCTTTTTTATGCTGATTACAAATATAATAATCATTTCTATCGGAAATGAATTTTGCCCCCCCCCCCCTATATATACCTAACCTAACCGGTAAAGTTCTACCAAATCATATTATTGAGTTAGGACAAAAGTTAATACACCATTTGATGCCTTTTTTTATGCTGATTACAAATATAATAATCATTTCTATTGGAGATGAATTTCAGCCCCCTCTATATATGCCAATTCAGGGTTAGGTTAGGTATATATAGGGGGGGGGGCTGAAATTCACTTCTGATAGAAATGATTATTATATTTGTAATCAGCATTAAAAAAAGGCATCAAAAGGTGTATTCACTTTATTTCTAACTCAATATGATTTGGTAGAACTTTACCACCTAACCTAACCCTGAATTGGCATATATAGGGGGGGGGGGCTGAAATTCATTTCCAATAGAAATGATTATTATATTTGTAATCAGCATAAAAAAAGGCATCAAATGGTGTATTCACTTTTGTCCTAACTCAATAATATGATTTGGTAGAACTTTACCCAATTTTTTGCAATCTGATTCCTGGCTTAGGGCAACAGTAGGCTATAATCTAAATCCAACAATAGCCTGGCTTATAAAAAAAAAAACTTGACATACAATAAGTGGCACACAGAGATAAATGTTTTACAAAATATAACTTTGGTAAAATTCTACTTTAGCAACTTTTGACTAGCCTATCTTGGAAAGGGGTTAGGTTAAGAAAATGAAACTTTCAGAGATGGGTCTACAGGCTAAAGTATGTCCCGGGAAGATATTTCGAAGTACCCACCTCTACTCTTTCTCCCTCTAGAGGGTCCTGACCTTTGATGACCTTTAAAAATATGTGAGTTTTAGAAGTGAAACCATGCAAAATAGATCTTCTGCTTAAAAGAAGTACAAAAAAATTGTTTTCAGCTGCACAACTTTGCTCAATCCCAATTTATAAGGTTTTAAAGATATGCAAATACATTTCCTAAATTTTGGTAATAAACTATTTATATGGCTTAAAACTCTGCTCAAATAGGCCTAACTTAAATTGCACTTTCAGAGCTAAAGCCAGAGAAAAAGAAACTGATAACTGAAAATTAATGTAAAATGTTGTTTTGTCAAAATTTCAATGGGTATAGACCTGTCATGTAGGCAAGTTTCAGGAGCCTCTAGAGGGAGAAGGAGTAGAGGTAGGGTAAAAGACCTCTTTTTGGGAAAGACCACTTTTCTTTGGCATTTTGGAAAAATAGCAATGGGTTTTTGGACTGCCCCCTTTTTTACTACAGTATGACACAATGCAAGTGTAGACCCAATCATCTCTCACTAGAGCCAGCCCAGTGGGAGTAATTTGTCATCATAAATCCAATGTGTGGTCTCTGTTTTGACAAGCAAGTGAAATGAAAGAAATATATATTTAATATTTGTGATTTATAGAACAAAAATCAAGAAATAAAAGTTATATTTTTAGAATCAGAAGTTAATCAGCTTTCTATTAATATGTGAATAATACTGAAACACTAAAAAGATATTTACATCAAAATAGGATAATTGGTATTTCCAAAAAGAGGTCTTTCTTGGTAAGTCAGTAAACTAATCATTTTCAGTGAATGATCTTAAATAATTTTAATAATAACCATGTTGTTGCATAGCTTGGATTTTTAGCTATTCATTGGCCTATACAAACCTTTTCAACTCTAATTTGATAATAAGATATGAGGTTTTAAGTTTTAAATAATTTTGCTCAATTGGATACTGGTCTTTTACCCTAGGTAGGCCTACTTCAAAATACCTTCCTGGGACATACTTTAGCCTGTAGACCCATCCCTGAAAGTTTCATTTTTCTAACCTAACCCTATTCCAAGATAGCCAAAAGTAGCTAAAGCAGAATTTTACCATAAATTTTTTCTACCTTCATCCTAGGAGTGTATTGTATACAAGATGTAGCCTTTAAATTTTGAATTTCATCTCTGTACTCGGTGTCAGTGATGCCAGGTTTCTAAATTTAGATAGCGCACCAAGGGAAGCGAAAATGCGCCATCGGCGCATTTTCGCTAATTTTACCATAATTTGATAATAAGATATGAAAATGCGCCATCGGCGCATTTTCGCTACATATTTTTTGGGTGGAGTTTGAAATTCAGGGTAAATTAGATCTTGCAGGGATGAGTGTAAAAAAAAAAAAAAAAAAAAAAAAAAAAAAAAAAAAAAAAAAAAAAAACAGAAATTCAGAGACAATACTACCATATAGTGTGAATTTTGCTTTTCAGAATACTAGAACTCAAAATTGGTAGGATTCAGTCTTCATTGACAGATTTTGGCTCCATGTTCCAAAATCTGAAACAGTGAAGCATTTTTGACTGATTACATGCGCTTTTGTGGTCGAAATTTTCTGTTCTCAATCTCTGGCTTAACAAGAAAGATTTTGTTTAGTTTTCTGGCATATCAGAGAATTGAATAAAAAAGGGAATTAAAGAAGATCTAACAAAAAAAATACTTGCCAACATCTAAGGTGGTATTTTACATTACTTTCTGGCTAATATGCGGAATTATTCCCTATCAACAATAGAAATTACGATTACAGAACTGAAAAAAAAAATAGATACTCAGTATACTGGTCTTGCAATATAGATAAGTTATACAAAAACGTGAAAGTTATAGGCGCATTTGATAAAGATAACTAATAGAAAGACTTTCTAATGTAGAACTAAAGAGAAGCATGATCCTTGGTCACATCTCTCCAAAATGTCATTTAGGTAAGTGACATCAAAGTTTACTTCTTTATACAATGTGTTTATGACATTGCAATTCTAAGCTTCAAAAAGATATAAATCTCAAACTTATTTATTAGAACAAAATGTTTCGTAGCTTTCAAAATATAAATTAGAACAACAAAAACGACCAAGTAAAAGATGAGAAATTAGACCGGCCGTTATTAATGCAACTATCAATAAATTGCAGGCTAAAGACAATGTTCAGAGATTTTGTCATGAAACAGAAGCCAAAGACATGCATATGATACAAAATTGTACTTGGCAAGGTCCTTCAAGAGTTCCGATAGTTATTTTATTTGTGTTTTCCTTTTAATGAACTTCGAATTAGTTCTGAACATTTTTTAATCATATATTGTATTTATCTTCGACTAGTATTCAAGATAAATTTCAAAGTTAAAAAGCAAACTATCTTTCTATATCGCCCAAAATTTACTCAAGATTTTCACTTTCATTGTCATTGGATGGTTTTTTGATGTCATGCACATCAACGGTAAATTTATTCAGCATAGCGGCTGTAGGATCAAAGTCCCTGCAGCACTTTCCCTGGCAATTTAGCCTAATTTGGATGGCCATAGTAAAGCTAAGCATTTTAAGCAGCATCCTGTTTCGAATTTTGTTCTTGATTAAATAAGAAAAGCAAGTTTTTTAACTGAAAGTAAGGAGCAACATTAAAACTTAAAACGAACAGAAATTATTCTGTATATGAAAGGGGCTGCCCCCTCCTCAACCCCTCGCTCTTTATGCAATTTTTTTTATTGTTTTAAAAAACAAAGTAAGTTCCCTGTATTCGGTTTTTGCTCATAGCGATCCAGTGCTGTACTTTTTGTTTTGATCGGGTGACATATTTGGAAGATTTCAGGTTATTTTTCGTTTTTTTATTAGCTGAAGATTTTCAATGCGAGTTGTAGAACTGAGTCATTGCAACAGTGAATCCGTGGAAGTGTTTTTTACATGAGTGTAATAAACTCATCCAATCTCGTCTGATATGCTTAATGCTGGGGGTGCAAACGGAGTTTTCTTCATTTCTTTTACGGAGTTACTGTTTAAGCTGTCAAGGCTGAAACGATCGACTAGGAAAATCTGGTATGATTATGAAACTTGGCTTATTATTTAAACTTACATCATCTTGAACTATTCAAAGAAAACGCTACGTATGTCGCCCATTGCACATTGACACACTCGGGTCTACAGGGGACAGGATAACAGCTTATTTTATATTTGGGTGCAGGGCATTATTTGAAAATGGCACTATATATGCGATTATCTTCCATTTTTCCAAGGAGTGTCTTTCGAACAAATCACAGGGGAAACTCCTTCCCCTGATATATATTTCTTGAAATCTGAAATTACTTCGTAAACCAAACTCAGCAATTATTGTCTCATTAAAATAGTGATGAGATCAGTGCAAATGAAAGCAGGGCTTATTTATATTTTTAGCACCCATCCCCACCCTGAGAACGGGTGATTGACTTAGTGAAATTTCTCCGCCTACATATTAATGGAGCAAACTCTCTTATGATATTCCTGTAGAGAAGCGGTTGTTAGGAGGAGGAGAGTTGGAATTAAGGATGTGAGAGGAGAAAAGTACGAATCTTGAAAATCTCTTGAATTCGAGCCACCGTTAAAGCATAAAATTCTTATAAATCTCTGAATTCATTTTTCTTGTAGGCCAACGGAGTTAGATGCTCTTGTTTTTGGCCATGTCTTCACCTTACTGACCACCTCAATGCCAGAAAATTCACTAGCTTCTATTGTGAGGTCACATTCTGGTTTGGTTGCCCTTGTGATAACTATTGAAGATAGATACTTCAAAGATCCTGAAGTCACGAGAACCTAAGGAAGTAACTTAAGTGTAATCGTCTTATAAATAGCTATTGTATGTTATATTTATGAAATTGATCTAGATTTTTTTTTTTTAAGAACTGTTCAAAATATGTCAGGCACCTTCAAAGCCGTAACCAAAGACTAGTGCAGGGTTTCTTTATTAAGGGTCCTGTGACCCACTCAGCAGAGGTTTTCAGCTGGTGTCTGAACTTCCCGAGAAAGAGTGCCCTAAGGTCGAACCACCTGGATGACGACAAACACCCACAACAAAGACTTGACATGACCCATATCTAGAAAGAGCTTTTTAGCACGTAATTTATTTCATGGGTTCCGAAAGTATAAAACTGTGGTATATGGTAGCATATCTTTTTCCTCAAGTCTTATTTTACATATTGAATTTCGCCTTGGTATTGTGTCTTGGTGTTTTTCCAAAAGAAGTTAATTTAGAGCGCAGTGCCGTTTCAGTAATGGGACTTATATTTCATATGTGCATGTTTGAATAGTGTATATATATGTACAGTGTACGGTGTCTCTAAACGTCTTAGATGATTTTAGGAATTATTAGTAATAATAATAATAATTTATTGAAACCTTCTATAACAAAAATTATAAACATTCTGAAAAAAGGAGTAAAGGGGAGAGAGAAAAACAAAAGAAAAAAGACACACAGACTGGAAAATACAAAGCTAGAAAAATACGAGAAATTAACAAAGAAAAGTTGGAACAAACATAATCATAAAAAGAGTAAGAAATACAAACAATTCAACACACTATAGAGCATCTTTACTAGAAGGACATGACAAGTGACGGACCTAGCTAATTAACGATACTGTTGGAAAGTTAGGAATTTTACTATTCCTACGAAGGAAACGGTTATGAACACCTTCCATTTTAGAAAGTATGTCAAAAATCCTAAATACTAATGACATTCTGCTGTTTCTATACTACGGAGGTGATAAAAAAAACCTGCAAATTTAAAATAAACTGAATTAATGGAGCTTTTTTCTCGACTGGAGAAACAAGACCACACATGGGCTAAAAAGAAAATATGTGGGCCAAAGAAAGCGTTATAAAGGCGACTTAGTGTACGTCGGTTGAACTGACCTCTGATTCGGGCAAGTGCTCCATGAATCTTTCTAGTTTTTTCTTTGAGAGTATGGAAGGCCAAGATATACCAAAGACTTCTTCTAGAACTACTGTCCCATCTATGTTATTAGAGAGAGGACCTATAATCTGTCGGTTAATAACAAAAATTAAAAACTTAGTTTTGGACGGTGCAATGGTTAACCCTATGGAATCTAAACTCCTAGAAATTAAGGTCACAGCTTCCTGCAACCCAGATAGATTCTCACCTAATAATAGATAGAAGGTCATCAGTGTATGAAATATGACTGTTATCAAGGCCATCTAGAATGTCCAGATGCAAGATTGTTGTAGCTGAGCGAAGACCTATATTGAATATTATAGGACTAATCACTGACTCCCTGTTTAACCCCTCTCCTAATGGGTATCTTGCTCAAATTATTGAATGTATGTCAGCTGTATTCTAAGTTGTGTCCACAGATAACAGCAGACATTTAAGAAAGTTGGAGGGGGGGGGCTTCAGTCTTGTCCCTCTCCACGAAGTCTTTATATTTTAAGAATTCTCCCAAAAATATTCCACATCTTTCTATATTTCGCCTGTTTTTATTATTTTCTTTTCTTTTTTGTGCTCCCTTCAAATAAAAAAAAACTATATGTTTCTTTGGTGGAAAATTCGGTATTTCCCGCTGAATGGTTTCCCTTCCGTTTTGAATTTATCCGATCCGTACATGCCCCCAAAAATATATGATAAGAAAAACATATTGCTACCAAGAGGGAGCAGAGCTCGATAAGCTAGGACAGCAACCAATACGAAATATGAGGAAAAGAAATGCTCTCAGTTATCAGGTTACCTGAGATGGTAAAGAAGAATGAAAATCTGAAGAAACGTTCAATAAAGCAGAACTAGTCTCATGAGTTTTTTCTTTTGAATTCATTTCGAAATCCAACCAAAATTTAAGTCCTGTAGCATATGTTTATTTGTAATTAGGACAATGTTGTAACTTAACGAAAACCTTGAGCTCTCTGATACAACCAGAGGGAGTTAATACATCCTACAGCAGTTGAGAGCCGAAGGAGTAGGTGGGAACAGAAGGGATATATCCCAAAGACAGTTTGCAGGAGACAAACAATAAATATGCATAATATGAAGTTTATTTTTCATCATTTTATCCAAGATGTGAAAAAAATGAATAACCAGTGTCTGCTTCAGACTTGTGGAAAATCGCCAAGAGCTTTTACAAGCTCATATTCAAGTCCTCGTAGTTTTAAAATTTGTGAGGATAATGTATTAAGTTAGGTTAAGATAGACTGTTTATTTCTATGCTGCTGATTTTGTTTTGTTACATGAGAGTAGTAAATGTAACACTGTAACGTCTGTGGTGCAACACGAGGGGCGCTCACTTTCCGTCTTCTGGTGCACATCTCATAACGCTACGTTTGCCTCACAGTTCTGCCTTGCTTGGCACTTGCCACCGGGTGTCTGTGACTTCTAAAAGTTGGTACCCCTCGGTGTTACGGATGATATGGACTTTATTATTATTAAAGGGCCCAGAGTGAAGCCATTGGGAATGTGCCCCCTCCAATCGACGTGCTACCTCTTTTATTTTGTTGTATAGGAAGGTATAAATTTCACACCTTGTTGAAATCAGAGACTTGCAGGGGTACAATCGTCCCACTGGCTGAGAATTACCCTCGCTTTCTTTTTTTTATTAAATTATATTTTCTCGTGTCAAACGATATATTGCAGTAGTAACACTTGCTTCGTATCAGATTTTTTCTTTTCTATGATACCTGGTATGTGTTATTGCGAGAAAGTGGTGAAGGTCCGACATCTGTGGCCTTAATATTATTGAAGGGCTCTGAGTGGTACCCCCGAGTCTGTGTCTCCCTCAACTATCCTGCCCCCTTTACTTTGTTGTGGATAAATGTAAGTGTTGCGACTTATTGAGGTCAGTGGACCCATCCTCTCTCGATCCTCCCTCTCCTTCGCGAACTTATATTTTTGAAATTGAAAGTTACATACGTTCAACCTAGTGGAAATCAGAGTGACGGTGTTGCACCAGTGCCCTCTCCATCCCTGCCCAGCTTCCAATTTTTAACCAAAAATTGTATTCAAAGATTTCTGAGCCTGCTAATTCAAAATCTGAGATTGAATGTGTACCTTAGATGTCCAAAACAAGTTTATTGAATGCTTTACAAAGAGCGGACACATCAATTCCTATTGCATTTTTCGTCAAATTTTATGTGTTTATTTTGAAAAATAAAACAATAAAAACGAGCAAAAAAAATAACGAAATAACAAGACTTTTCTATTGGAAGTAAAAAGTGAAACCTACAATTAAAAAGGATAAAATTCACGTTTTTCAAACTTATGCAACATAAATTTATGAAATTGGTGCGAAAACACTGACTGATGATATTTCTTTATGTTGTAAGCTTATTTTAAACCCGTCCTTTATTGAAAAAACCCCCTTCCCCCCTCCCAAAAAAAAGCAAGAATGATGATTTAGGGGCAAAAAGGCACTAAGTAGCAGCAGAAAATAACTGAATATCTATTAGGCTCTCAATCGTCTTTTACCAGCCATGATGCGGATAATTCAGTTCAGAATTTAAATTATTGAACAGTGAAGGAAAAAAAAACTGTTTTAGTTATAGTTGGGGAGCCGAAGTTGAAAAAGTCTTCAAATAACGATTAAAAACATTTTGTTTGGTACACAAGTTCTGACTTTTGGAAATAAAACCTCTGAACATGGTGATTGAATTTGTTTCGGGAATTGTGACGGCATGAGTGGGCTTCATAGTTTAATGCGAGGTCAAGATTAGGACTTGAGAAATCCTGCTAAGCAGATGTCACTGCATCTGTTCTCGTGTATTTGGTGTAATTTTATTCAAGGACAATAAATAATAAAAGCAGAAAAGTTGTTGAAAAGCCTTCCACCCATTGAAAACAGCTTTAAGTATCCCATCCTTAGAGTTGTGTATCGGGGGTGAATCATTTTACTTGCTACAGAGTGTGAACCAATATTTTTAGACCTAAATTTCGGACGGGTATACATTGACGCTTTTGGGGCTGTTCCTCGTGACAAATTCATTGTCACGCTGGCTAATTTTTATAAGTCGTATTGCAGTTCATTGCAAATGCAGAATTATGTAAAAGCAAAAGCTTGTAAAAACAGTTTGAAGCATATTGAAACTGTTGTGCTTGGTCAGCAGCATAGAAAACCTAAATGCAGTCTTTTCTTTATAGTACTGGCATCCAACTTGCGATCCTATTCCGATTGAATGAAAAAAAAAAGTTTTTTCAACTGAAAATAAGGAGCAATATTAAAACTTAAAACGAAAGCTTCTGATTTCAGTTAAACGGCCTTTTGTTTTTGGAGCCGTTCTCCACCATAGTTGATTTGTCATGATTTCCGAGCTTGTTCTATTAAATTATAAAAACGGGTTTTTTCAGCTGAAGGTAAGGAACAACATTAAAATTCAAAACGAATAGAAATTATTTCATGTATGAAGGGGTTGTCCCCTCCTCAATACCTTGCTCTTCATGCTAAAGTTTTTAACACTTTAAAAAAAGATTCATATTCTAATTAGACGGTCCTTGTGTTTCAGGAGTCGTTCTTAAAAAATTGGAATAAACAGTCAAACTTTAGCGTAAAAAGGAAGGTATTGAGGAGGGGGCAATCCCTTCATATTAGAATAATTTCTGTTCGTTTCTTAGTTTAATGTTGCTCCTTACTTTGATTTGAAAAAAACTAATTTCTTTTTTTGTTTAATTTCTGATCGTTTCAAATAATGCTGGTACATCTGGCTGACCCTCTTTGACAAATTCCCTCCGTTCATGGGAAACTTTTCCTTGGAAAGTTCCTCTTACTTAAAATGCACCCCCCCCCTCGTAAAATTTCTTCTGGACTGTTCCATCCTCGCTGAAAATTCCTCTCCTTTGTAAAATTTCTTCTACAAGATACAGCCTTAAAAATTCTCCTTAGTATACTACTACTACTAACAACTCACCGCAGCACCATGTCGCCTGAGGCCAACACAGCTACGCACGCTCCTCCATCCCAATCTATTCAAAGCCTCCCTTTTTACACCCTCCCACGAAGTTCCCATTTCCTTTGAATCTTTCTTTATGACGTCCTCCCACCCTAGACGAGGACGACCTGCTTTCCGTTTAGCCCTAGACGGTTGGCCGAAAAGAACAATCTTCGGCAATATGTCATCCTTCATCCGCACAACGTGCCCTAGCCATCTCAACCTTTCTTTCATTATAGCCCTAGAGAGCGGTATTGAACCATATTTTTCGTACAGCCTATTGTTTGAAATACAGTCAGTCAGTCGGGTACCCAGAACAATTCTTAAGCAATTTCTCTGGAAAACATCTAGCAAATCTTCATCCGCTTTTCGAAGCGCCCATGCTTCAGAGCCATATTTGACTGCTGTCATCACTGTAGCTTCTAATATTCTAATCTTGGTTTGCAGACTTATCTTCCTTTTCTTCCAAACTTTTTTTTAAATGTGAAAAACACCCTAAGGCCTTGGCTATTCTAATTTTAACATCTTCACTGCTCCCACCATCTTTACTAATAATACTCCAAGGTAAGTGGAGCTGCCCACTTGATCAATCTTTTCATTACCCAACGCCACCTTTTCATCTTCACGTATTCCTAGCCTTAGTGACTTAGTCTTCTTAACATTAATTTTCAAACCTATTCTAGCACCCTGAACTCGCAAAACCTCTAAAAATTCATTCATTTTGCTCGCACTTTCCTCTAGGATGATTAAATCATCAGTGTAATCTAAGTCCAGGAGACTTTTTCCTCCCCATTTGATTCCGTGGTCTCCCGTCGCCTTTCCTGTGCTCCTTAATACAAAGTCCATCAAAAAAATCCATATAAAGGGGGATAGAACACAACCCTGCTTAACTCCTGATTTAATACAAAACCAGCTGCTAACCTCATTTCCTACCTTAACCACAGCAGTGTTATCAAGGAGGCACACTTGTGCCTCTATAAAGAGGCGACCCACCACAATGTTAAGCGATTTCAGGTCCTAGAGGTCGCAGAGAGACGGCGGTAATCGCATTTTGTAGCCCAAGCTCAAACTAAGAAACTTGCAAAATTTCATCCTCCTCCGACTTTATCTTCATGGGGTAAACTGGGCCGGAAGTTTGGACCCTCC
>JAQQPU010013661.1:0-13278 GCA_029168905.1 Artemia sp. Kazakhstan ARC1039 | reverse complement strand
AAAAAAATAGATAAATAAATAAGTTCAAAATACATTTCCCCACTTCGCTCTTTATTTAGGGAGCGCTATTGGGCTGCCTAGATATGATGATTACTGTTTTCCTTCTTGTTAAACGAATAGAAAATTTAGTTTACTGTTTTAGCGTACAAACTTGCGAAACCCCAATAAAATTGCTATAGGTCTTGCAAATGCACATTCCTAACACACTTAGAAATGAAATGGATTACGTGTAAGTTGTTACTGAAGAATTCTACCCTTTAGATAAGAGCCGTAGCCAACAAATATTATTAGAAACTCTGTACGGCACCATCCAAATCCAGCAAACAACTGGGTGAAAACTCTTTGGTCGCCATCTCTCAAGAAAAAACGCAAGAATTTAAGCCATGTGTACTACTCTCATCCAAAACTAGCATCTCTCTAGTATAAGCCATGTATAGTATTCTCATTCAGAACTAGTAATCTCATCTAAAACTAGTAGAGGGCTTCTGGCCTTTCTCTTAGCCATTTCTCTCTTACCTGCAGAAGAACTAAGCAGAGAACTAACCGATTAAATCTGAAGTCTTAATATGCATAAAATTTACCACTTCAAAAATAAGCAAACGTCGTACTCACAGAATCTATATTTTAGGACAAATGCCTTCGAAATTATAATCTTTGACTTGTTCGCTCCTTTAAAATGACATGTTTTATCCTACTTGGTGTTAGTCTTGATATTTAGCTGGTCTTACTTTCCCACATTTACATTGAGAAAAGCACGGGACATTTAGTAGGCCAGTCTTAGAGAGCTTAACAATGAAACGAGTCTCATGCAGTATTAACATTTTAAATCTATTTTATTAGCCGCGTGACTGGTTTGAACATAATTCATAGCACCCGTCGATACGAATGATATTTTTGAAACCCAGGCAATTTAATAAATGTTAATTATAGATAATTAAAGGATCCTTAAGTCCCTTTTAATTAATTAATGGATACTTAAGTCCCTTAATCCTAAACGGCCAGGATCTTTCTTGAAAGGGAAAGAGGCATTTTTTGTCAGAAAAAGTAAATTGTTAGATTATTCCTGATAATTTTAAATGCTACAAATTTGGGAGGGGCAGCTTTACAGAGGCCCCCCTGGCAACACCAAAGATAAGTGACCATTTACCTATGATTTTGTTTTTCACTACATTTTGAAATTCCCAAATGGAAAACAAGAAAACGAGATATTTGACAGCTAAACTCTTTATCAGCCATCAGCACTATTTTTCTTTTAGTATCCCTACTGCCAGTATGTTTTATTCTTTTTTCTATAACAGAACAAAAACCAAAACTCTTTTTTTTAGGAACAACATAAGATTAAAGCGGTTTTTTTATTCATCTGTTTTTTCTTTAAAAACTAAAAAAAAAAAAAAAATATCAATACACATGTCACACCAAAATATATCAAAACATTTCTGTTTCATAAAAATCTTTTCCAAAAAAAACGTATTTAAAAGAAAAAACTGAAAAAATCGTAGGTCAGATCTAATTAATGTCAAATTTTAAATCAATATCAAACACGGAACGACAGAAAAGTACTCGCATTTTAACAGATTGAAATTGGGTAATAAACCAAATACAAACATTAACATTTCATTTAAATTGGCATGAATAGGAATAGTTCCCGTAATCGCATGGACAATTCTTCAAATTATTGAAACCAGTCACATCAAGCAAGTTCTAATTCAATAAAGCTATTAGTACCTCAGTATTTAAAATCAGCAGTAAGTCCCTACAAGCATTGTTTCAAACTTCTTGCAATGAGCATACCCCCCAGGCCTACGTTTTTTATAGACAGAGGCATCAATATCCCGTACCAAACTATGTAATATTGTCTTAATTCAGTGTTTCTAGTAAATATCTCTTTTTATTATCTTTTTCCTTTTCAATTATACTTAGTTCTAATTTCTTTATACCTTCCTCTCCAAATTGGAGTCAGACTAATTTTTACTTAATTTCAGGGTAATATAACAGGATCTTCTAATTATTTTTGAAAAACTAAAATACTTTCTTTTGTTGAATTTGAAGTTTTAAAACAAAACGATGTAAGAAATTGTGGTTCAATTTTGAATTTGAACTGATTTCAATGAACTTGACAACTGAGCAGAAAGGGTCGAGGGGTCAAGAACGTTAAAAAAATCAAAACCAGAAAACACGGGTCTTGTATATATATTCGTGTGTTCTACCAAGGGTTGTTGGTTCTTTACTTGTATTAGCCCTCTTAAAAGTCTAAATTTGCATATACTAGATTTTATTCCGAATTTTAAAGTATCTTTTGCATTTTACTTGCAAAAGAATGGTTTCTGCTTCTCCAAATGAAAACTGAAACAGGCTATTTATTTTTACCCAAACTCCATTCTTTTGTTTTTTTCAGTAAAAATAACCCTAAACACAAATCTGAGCATATAGTCACTTATTTTCAATTGCACAGCTTCCTCTCAATTCTTTTTCGCTTAAGGTTTATGCTCACTATGGATGTCTTTGACCGTTTTTAAATAAACCGCGTACTGTCTTCAATTTTCCACTGAAGATGACAGTTTTGGTACTATTCGATAGCTGAGACTTAGATTTATGAATTCACCGAGATATATCTTTAAAATATGATTCAAATTTTTTTAGACAAAAAAAATGCTTTTTAAAAACAGAGAACTTTGCGACTAATTTGAAGCAAATATTTTGACCGAATAGACAATGTATGTGTATCGTATTGTTCATTAGGGTCAGATCTATGCAGTCACCGTGTCAGATTTCTTACATTACTTAGACGTTTCTGTAGAAAATAACGTAAACTTGCAAGAAAACGCGAAAATTGTTAAATTGTTACAAAAATAGATGGAATTCGCTTCGCTATTCCTCATTCAAAGAATAATGGGCGGATCATTTCAGAAGACTGTTCGAGATGCATTTAGAATAGGCGGCAACCGTTTTGTATACCTGTCTAGAAACAACTGTTTTGCAATCAGATAAGACAAAAAATTGTCGGCTAGGGTGATTTGAATATTCTTTTCTGTGTATCAAACTGTGTGATTGATTATGGGAAATAAAAATGGAATAGTCAAGGGGAAGCAAATACACTGCACATGGCAAATGGGACGTGGAATTCATTCTGAACCATTTGCTATTAAATGCTTCGAGGAAAAAATGGACATCATTGTACAAAGATCAGACTGTTTTGGTCTTTTTACTGACCAGGATAGATGGCGGCTTGTAACGTCTCCTGATGGGATATGTGACGCTGGGATTGTGGAAGTAAAAACAGTCACAACTATTTCTGAAGGTAAAATAATAAAAGAAGCTGTTCAGCCGAACTTATTAAAAGGTTTTTTTCTTCGTTGGGACACTGAGAGAGGTCGTTTAATACTCAAACGGGAGCACAAATACTTCTACCAAATTCAAGGACAACTTAACATTTTAGATAAAGAGAACTGCTTCCTAGTAGTGTTTGTTGACCAGGGCGACTTCGAGATCATTTTAGTTAAGCGTGATATTTGCTTCTGGAAACAGATGTTACCCCAGCTTGATCATTTCTGGGATCAATGTTTGTCGCCCGAACTTGTTGATCCAAGACTGAAACGAAGCATGAAGGTGGGTGAGCTTCCCGAGGTTTTGGAGGCGCAATCAAAATTAAATGATAGGAAGCGTAAGTTGGAGCCAGCAAATGTTGATGAAAAAGCAGGAGCGTAACTCCCGCATTTTTTCTTAGGGGGGGGAAGGAGGGGGAGGGGTCTATATCTGGGGAGTCAAGAGGTATGGGATATTCTTCAGAAGAAAGGGGAGTTTTTTTGCGTAAAACGCAAGCATAAATTGTTTTGAAAATTTCTGAAAACTTGGCTTGGGAAATTATTTTATAATGGATACTGAACAGCATGTGGAAAAAAGTGAATGTGGTATTTGTCACCGCAAGACTGAATGAATCGAAAATGGTGTTTTAGCAAATCAAAAAATATCCCCTTTAAATCGTCATTGCTGAAACCTTATAAGGTAAATTATCGTCATCCCCCTCTTGAATAACTAGAACTAATCAGTTTTTTGAATGGACAACAGTGATATATTTTTTCCTTCGTCACTTTGGAGGCACTGGAAGATCATAGAGGGCTGGGCACATTTAAGAGCTAACTCTTATTTCTTATCGTTTTTTATATATATGTAAATTATGCTCGATAAAGCCTTAATAAAGTGCTATATGATACCCTAAAAGTGCAATTTGGGTGAGATTTCTTGAATAGAAACTGGGCCGGATACTTGGACATCATAGAGAGCTAAATATTGGCTCTTTTATGAACTAATTTCTATATTTAATTGCCTTGAGGTGTCTGCCCCTACTTCTCCCACGTTAACCATGATTTACTGCCCCCTCCTACCGGCTGAACAATGGCCCCTCTCATCATAATAGGTGATGCAGAAACAGTTTGTTATGAAAAACTATTTGATATTTGCTATTTTGAGCACTCCCTTCAAAATATTGGATTTATAACTTTCTGCAAATAGCGTGCATAGCTATGAAAATATGTTTATCTAAATATCATTAAAGACCACACCCTCTTGTATGCTTACCCTCCAATGAAGCAAAGAAGTATGTTTTTCTCTGAAACGATTTAGCTTTTTTTGGAATTGTGAGATCCTCCCTTATTTTTATAATTCATTATTAGTTCAGGTACTGGTGCATTATGCGGGCACTTCTAAAAGTCAAGTTTGGTTAATGCTAACGAAATAAAATAAAATAAGATGAATATATAATAGTTTATAAGCAAATTTGGGCTATATATTTGCACACTAGGGGGTGGGGGGGTGGGTGGGGTTGTGGGGGTAAAGCGTAGCATATATTAAATACATAAACTAACTTAGGTACCTTCCCCCCTCCCTAAACCCCAAAAAGGAACAGTTTAGATATCGCAAACGCAATGAAAAATAATCTTTGCATTCCATTTCTCAATAGCGGTCTCTTGAAAATAACCAGTCTGGCGGGTTTCGTCTCTAAAAGTGATATAATGAGTATATAAAAGTGTACATTTAACGCACCAGTACCTTAGTTCAACATTATTGAAAGCTTTTAGTCGAAAGTGAATTTTTTTTTAGCTAATTTTGAGCTCAGCATAGCTTACAACAGTCATTTTCAATACTGACGGTCAATAAGAAACATTCTATTGAAGAGAAAGGGTTTTCACTGGTCTCGGTGATGAAAATCAATTGAAGTCGATTGTAATAAGCTATATTGAATATGAGATAAATCATTTGGACAATTACGTCTGTACAGGAGCAAAGTTGAGCTTGATTTTCCTTTTTTTTGGTTATTCAACAATATTCTGATGAACATAAATATTTATTTTTCTAATAGAGTAAACCACGGCATTTCGCTTCAAAGTTATCATTGGAGTGTTTACTAAAAACTGTTTGATATTTCTTTTTTTGTGCCCAATATAACGTTACTGTCAATACTTGTAAAAATGTGTCAAGCTAATATGTTATATTGGGTTTGTGATGTCTTGTGTTATTGATGATAAAACTAGATATGAGCTATGAATAAAACTTTTTCAACGAGTGTTGCAAGCTTTTCAAACCAATTTCCTGTCTTCTGCTTCTGAATTACGAACTTGAGGCTAAAATCATGTAAAAACCACATATCGTTCATAAAACTTGGTTTTTTGTCGACAAATTTGACTTGACCTTAAATGTCGACATTTAATGTCAATAATAATTGACAAACATTAAATGTCGTAATATCGCGTATGCTTGTCTCCTAACGAATAGCTCGTAATTGTTCTTAACTTACCTTTATTTCTTACTTGTATTCATTCGCAATTATTACTCGCACATGAATCCCCCACCCCTCCACCCTTTGTTCTGGTATGAATATGAGAAATATCTTTTATGTTATCAAACAAAAAATTTGGCACGTCTATTTTCGCAATGCGTCTCTTGTTTAAATCCGTGTACCTGTTAATTGAATCAACTGTGGCGAAACAAAAACTGGAAAAACAAGTTACGGGTGACAGAATGCATGGAAAGTATAAAATATGGGTTATTTTATTTGTACATCAGGGGGCTAGGAATTAAGTATGACGGGGCTGCATGCTAAACATGTTAGCTACAATTATTCTGCATATTATGAAGTAAGAATTGTTTTCTAACTGCACTTCTTAAGGGGGTCGGGATAACACATAAGTACCTAACATTTTTTCTCCAGCAAGACGAAAGTTATCAACCCACAGTTCTGTGGCTTGGTTGAAATGAAGAGAGATATTTTTTCTAATTCCTAACTCCTCTCCCTAGACCTCACTCCATATTTATCTAGAGACTAGTGGAGAGTGCTAAAATACATTTCTGAGCTGTCTGGCACCCCTCCCTCTCTCTTAGGACTGCGTGACTTTCTAGGTACTAATGTACCACTGTATAACATTCCTCTAAAACTGGGAATATCAATATATAGCTTTTAGATGATCCTAAATCCATTGTCTATATAGTTTATAGATGATATGCCTATATATTATAGCGATTGCCTATATCATAATATTTGATCCATATCAATTTTTTTTTCAGTCTTTGAGGCAAAAAGTACCCGAATTTCTTTATACCCTTGTACATAGAATCTCTATACTAGGGTTCTCTGATACGTTGAAGTTGATGATTTGATTATTGTGAATATCGCTTGCCTTTTGGGGGTGTTTATCCCCTTTTTTTAATTCACTGAGTTTGCTCGGACTCGTAACTTTCGATGAATAGCTTGAAAGTTAAAGAAAACGATATTTTTGGAATCAGCATAACCAAACAATAATTTTTTTGGTGTTTTTTTTAATGCGCTTTTTAATGCACTATTTAAGGCGTCTGAACCACCACCTCCTGCCTGACTGCCTCGAGCTTCTTCATAACGGTGGACCTGGTAAAAGGTTGTTACAAAAAAAAACCGTTTGATATTTATTTTCTTTATTATTTTTTTATCTACTAAAAAACAACATCACTTTCTACGCTTAGCGAAACCAAAAGAGGTAAACTAGACTACAATAAGAACATGTATCTTGCTAATATGTTACATTTGCTTTGTTGTATATGTCTTGTGAAAATTGGTGCTAAAACTAAGATATGAGCTATGAATAAAACTCTTCTCAACGAGTAAATTGTTAGTTAGTTTCAAGAATAGTTGGAAATAAATGAGTGTTGCAATTTATTCTAACCAGTTTCTTGCCATCTTTGGTTTCTGCTTCTGAAATATGAGTTCAACGCTAAAATCAAGAACAACCACATATCATTCGCAAGGGCGTATCCAGGATTGTTTTTTGGGGCAGGATTTTTTTTTGGGGGGGGGGGGCTACCAGAAAACTTCAAAATGATTTCATACCATTTTTGGTACATTTTTACGAGTAAGACAAAAATTTCGAGGAGGGGTTGGGTCAAACCCGGCAACTCCTCCCACTTGGATACGGCTTTGGTCATCCATAAATTTTCTTCTTTTTTTGTCGACAAGCGTGACCTTGATGGCATAAAATGTCCAATATCTTTTATGCTTGGCTCCTTACGAAGTAAACCAGTTTTTACGGTACATAGGTGATTTTGCCTTTTCAAAAATGTTTTGAAATTAAAGAAAAAATATACCTCTGAAGTGCCTACGGTCATCCTCTCTTTACCATATTGTTTGGGGTCTGTACTTCTACATCTGAGTATTTTTTAAAAGAAATATTCAGGTTCTGGCGGTCTGGTACGGATATAAATGAATTCTTTTATTTTACAACAAATGTTTTGTTTTGCAATAAGAAAGCTATCACCTCACAAAAAGCTAGTCAAGAATGCGCTACAAACTTAACCGACGGGGAAAACAACCTAGAGATTATTGACTTTAAAACAAGCATAAGAGAGAAAAAAACGGTTTAATTTAAATAAAGCAGCGGAAGAAGCTTAATTGAGTTTAAACCCGTGTTTTCTCTCTTTATTTTTTCTTTTGTAAATGGAAAAGCAGTGTGAAATTATAGAAATTATTTTCTTTTGTAAAGTTTTTCGATCACCCTAAAGATGGCTAGCTAACCCGAGTCAACTACATTGCGCAAGCATCTTTGAAGGGAAAAAACTGGTAATTTGTCTATAAGACAAGCCTTTCAGATTTACAGTTAAACCTGAAAAAATACCAGGTGCTAAAAACTCCTCAGCCGTTATTTCTTTCTTTATTCAATCTCACTTCAAAATATTATTAGAAAGCCGTCGGCTCAGTACATCGCAGTAAAATCTACGCATATCGAAGTTGTCAAAATTACATGCTAAACAAGAATGAATTACATTGGTTGGCTTTGGTCCGCCCCATATTTTACTTTTGACTAATAAACCACGCCGATTGAAACATATGGGAAATGATAGAGTTACAAAAAGCGCCACCATAACGGAATAATTTGGATGGAGCCGATCGAAATGAGTGTTTACGTAAACGTTAAAGCAAAAATAATGCCTCGATTTTTAGTTAGTACACTTTGCGGTATGCAGATGGCGTCGATATTCAAGAGCGCAAGAGTAAAAATTGTCTTTTTCTTGACAAAATTTATAAAAGTTAGTAATCTTAGGACTTTAAATCATATACGTGTTTTTAGCGCAAACCAAGCATCTTTATCTCCATGTTCCATAAGCTTATTGCAATTGATTTCGGTAATTTTTTTGTTCATTAGACGACTATAATTATTGAACTACGTTCAAAAATGCTTAATGAAACCTTTAAATTAATTATTTGCTAATTGCGCTTCAGGGCTCAATAACCAGCAATTCAGTAATGGTTTTAGGACTCAAAAACTGGGGGGATGGCAAGGTATGCAAAATTTGCAATTGCGACAATTTTTAGTCAATTAAGTACCTTAGGAAAGAAAAATATAATCTAAAAGGAATTTAATTTTCATATATCAGAAAAACTTGGGGAACAGCTGCTGCACCCACCCCCTTCCCACTGCCCAGGCCTAGAGCTGCGATTACGACAATTCGTTCTTTTCTAGAGAAAATTCTTGGTGAATTTATAAATCAGTTAAAATTAAAAACATTTCTTCTTACTCCTTCTTAAAAGGTGATTTGGAGCTGCAAGTTTTAGCCGTTAAAATTTTTTCTTATTTTTAACTATAATTTTTGAAATAATATGATCAACATGGGTGTACAGGGAGGTGGAGTTAGACCACTAGACTTAAGCCCCCCGTGACCGATTCTTTCAATTTTCAAATTACTTTCATAAATTACTTTGGCTGTCCAAACGGCCCCACAATAAGCTATAATGAAGGCAGGGTAGGTCAACAGAACTTCATAGTTAATTTTTTTTTCTAATGATGAAAATCAACGTGAGATCTATATTCCCAATAAAAAGACGCAGTAGCTGAAAAGTCAACAGTTATCAACGCCCTAAATGCGAAAGAGATAAATCTTTGCTCTGGATGATCTTTTTCCTTTTTTTACCTCTGATTATAGAAATAAATCTGAGTAAGCTTCTTTTTAAGCATATTTGTTTTTCTTTTCTGAGGTTTCATATTACTGACTTTTGTTGCTTTATTCTTTTACTATCTTAATTGTTCAATTTCTTATTTTATTTAAGTAAGTTGTTAAATCTCTGTTGTCGTTCGTAAAAAGAAAAAATAAAAAATTAAAGACCTGTCTTCCATAAGCACAAAAGCTGGTCCATGTCTTTTCCTGGCAATCTTGTAGTGGAAAACAGCCGACGAAATTGATCCATACTGAACATTTTTTTCTTCTTTGAGACTTCTGGTTTCAACCGCTCCTGGCGAAGGAGTTCCCAAAACCCAAATATTAATGCCAAAGTCTTGCCTGCATACTAGAAGTACATAAAGCGAAAAACAAATATTTTTAAAATGAGCTTAAATTAACCATGGATATTAATTCAAGTTTGTTTATTTCAAGAATCATTAGTAAAAAACGTAAAAAGGAGTTATAGGGTAAAGACAACAACCTCGACTACGTAAAGAGAGATATATCTTCTATGCACTATTTTTGTTCGATTGTTTTGGGGATTGGATCGTACAGAAGGAATAGTCATAGATACTTTGAAGGTGGCACATTCAATCCAAAGACATATGTTCTAGTGCCATTTCAAAGGGCCAAAGTGATTGGAGAGCAATCCTCCTTTCCAGTCCTTGTTTGCCACTGGACATCCCCAGAGCCACAGTCTCTAGCGGCATCGGATCCAAATTTTGAGATAGCCCTTTCCCTTAGAACTATCAAAAGGTTTAAACATGCGCCCCCATTAAAGATATGATCTACGACGTTCTAAGACGAAGAGTCTTAATTTATCCATTCAGCCCAAGAGTTTAAATCCATACAATTGACAGTATATTAGGACAGTAATTCCTCTAAGACAGCTCTCTGGCTGTCGACTTTTTAACAGAGGCATAGTCATGCCGTATCTTGCTCAAAGGATTCTCAATTTCGGTGTAAGAACGAGCTCAGCTCAAGCCCATAACCGATTCAGTCCAAAACAAGGAAATTCTGAATCAGTGTAAAAACAAACTAAGGCCCGTTTCAGTGTGAGCAAGATCTAGGTTCAAATTGTGGAATTGCTGCAACATGGAGTGAAACCGAAAATAATACTCTTGCTTTTACAAGTTTAGAAAGTCCCACTGTGTAAAAGTGGCTAGAGCTATCTCATTTTAAGCTTGACTTGATGATTCATTTTTATTTCTGTTCGTTTCAGGTTTCAATCATTCACCTACAATAATATATGTTCGTCCAAAACTTGAATTATTACATGACTTTAATTCCACTCTTCGCAGGTTCCAAGATCGGTTTTTATGTTTCTTCAAAACATTTGCTTAGAGCTGGAAGCTAAGCTCTAAGAACATAAGTTCAGCACCCAACCGCCACATAATATTAAGTCCAAAGAAAAGCCTTGAAATACTAAAATTTAATATGCTACAGAAGAAACTCGAAACAAATTAGTGGTAAACACAATAGCCCATTCGAAGTCAGACTGCATTCCTGAAAAACATTCCACCTACTGGGAGTCTTAATCATTTCGTAATTCTCAATATAATTACGCAACGATGGAGCAAAGACTAGCAATACAAGGAAGAAATCTGGGGGGGAACAAGGGAAGCGTTTGACGATATGCCCCCAGCCACACATTTTAATCCCAGTCGAAGAAGAATCAGGAGATCAGTAACTGCGCTACACAGACCATTGATCAGCATGCAAAAACTCTAGACTATAGATAGTTATGGCAACTCGATGTCCTTAAATTTTATTTCAATACGTCTTTTTGGTTTGAAAATTCGTTTAAAGTCAACAAAAAATTATGAAAAAATAGACATAAAATTTGGAGAATTTAAATATAGAAAAACAATCTAGGCATTTAAGGGAGCGAAGTTGAATTAATGTCATTACAGAGCTTAAATTTGTACACTTTAACAAAAGCGTGGATGAATGATTAGATCTGAACAATTGGTTGTCAGGAACACTCCAAAGACAACTTATTTTGACCAAAGATCAACAGTAACCTATGATGGCTTCTACAACTTTCTTAAAAATATAGTAGAAGCATTGTAAGCCCCCCCCACCCCTCAAAGAAAAAAAATATTGAATAGTTTAAAAGATGTCCCCAAAAAGCCTCCATCACATTTACTTCGAAGTTGAGAAACATTTGTATATATTTGCTTTATATTCATCGAAAATCATCTACCTTGTATACTAAGGCTCATGTTGATGCATTTAAAGAAATTATCCAGATTCATCGGAGCATCACTGCTGTCCATGACGAAGAAGGGAAAGCCCAGAGTTAGGGGTTCAAAAAGTGTTTCAACTAAAAGGTCTTTTGGTCTTTCAACTATGAGGTATGAAAGCTTTACCACCAAATCAATGAAAACGTACACAGAGTTGCTGAACAGAATTTTACGCAAAACATTTTTTAAAACCACGATAATAATGTAAACGTATCATTCCTTTTGTAATTGTCAGTTTATTATACTCAGATCGTCGGTACTTGACGGTGGACCTTCTTGTATATTGAAAAGATTTTTCTTTATTTTCAATTCCTCTTCTTTTCCTTTTCTCTTCAACAAATACCCTTATAGCTACCCTAATTTCGCTTCTTTGTTTATCCCAGTGATTTGAGATTAGCTTCCAATTATTTAAATGTTTTACAATTGTAAAAAAAACATTATTGAATAAAAGAGAAATGAAACCCACAGCGCATCGGACTCGGCCCAATATTTCTAAATCCTTTTTAGCAAATGTTCGGCTTTTACACTAAAATTACTAGTTACACAGCTGAAATTGAAGATGCAGTTTGTAATCAAAACAATTTTGCATAATATTATCTATTCTTAGCTTGAAGCTAATATATGAAAGAATAATTAATTATAAATTTGAAGAAGGGAACGAAACATTAAGGTTAGCCGTCCCACTGCCCCCTCAAAAATTTATAAGGAATTCCTCCCCCTCCCGAAAGAAATAACATAAACAAAAACAGAAGCACAATAAAAAAGAAAAAAATTGACACAGAAAGTTTGGAGATTTTAATTCTACATTACCATAATACCATAAAATTTCCGTTTCGCTATAAACAAGACGAACAACATTGACTTGTTACCTCAAATTTTCTTCCTTCCTCTGGTGGCCAAATATCATGATGAAAAGGTAGAGTTGCAGTAATATTCATTATCCCTGGAAGCGGTGTCCTGACAGACAAATAAGCGTAATCCAGCCACCATTTTTCCAGCTGAAAAGAAGGGAGTCAGAAACCGAACTAAGATATTTTTACAAGTTGGACATTTATACGTCCACAGTTTGACACTTGTATGATATACCCCCTACCTAACATTCTTCAAATATGTTTCTCTGACGCTCAATCCTAATTAAATGTACCAAAGTAAGATACAAATATAATACTTAAGAACCACATTTGAGCTATATACTTTCACATTAGGGGGGGGGGATGACGTATAGCGGGTCTGCATGCCTAATGTGTTAGGTACAATTATTCTCCATAGGCTATTATGTAGTAAGAATTGTTTTCTAACTTCACACTGTCCAAATACTTTACCCCCCCACCCCTAATGTGCAATTATATAGCCCCAACTATATTCTTTCCATTTATTCTGTCACTTCTCTTTGTCTTGTCTCACACTAAGGTGAAAGAAACTAGCGAGAAAAGAAGGTTAGTAGACTAGCTCGTAGCGATTTGCCCAGACATATAGCCAAACAGGTTCTTCTAGTAGTCCTATTCTACAGGTCATCACACTCTTTGCCAGGGAATGACGCAATTTCAAAGTTTGGTGATTAGGATTTGAATAAAAA
>JAQQPU010013659.1:0-18098 GCA_029168905.1 Artemia sp. Kazakhstan ARC1039 | reverse complement strand
TATTTATTGAAAATCCGTCTTTGTAGAAAAAGAAAATGACGGAGCAGTATATGCTTGTGAAGGTTTTAGGTATAAACTCCCCCTTACCCCTGAAGACCCTCTTAATGTCTTTCGTGCTGACTGAAATTAGAGACCCTACCAAGCAATAATCGACAGTTCTTACCGGTCAGATTACTTACATTTTCTTGATGTTCAACTAACGGGTTCGTTAATTATGAATTCTATCATCTAACACACACTTCTGAATTATAAGATCTCTTTTTATGTAAACTTTCTGAACTCGGTATTTATCAATACTTCTCAAATTTCTCATTTTATGTATTCGGAAATTTTCTTTGGGAGAGAATTTTCTACTTTAAAATGAATTCGATGGGTATGTATCTTTTTACTCTTTGCGTATGTTACTAAAGTAAATTAATAGGGTAATTAATGCAAATATTGGGTAAAGGAAAACAGTATTCAGCCTGGGAATAATTCTATTATGGAGAGCAAGACGCTTGAAAAATCGATGCCCGTTTTTATCGATTATGTGCATTATATTATATATTTATTTATTGATTAGATTTCCCAATGAAAAGGAATTGGGGGGGGGGGGGTTCCGCAGGAAGTGGAACTTTCTGTTTGACATACTTCCGTCCAACATAAAACGGTGTGACAAAAACAGGAAGAAAACGGTCTTGGTAGAAACTATTGACGAAACGCTATCTTTTTTATATTCCAAAAAAAATCTCTATTCTGCCTTTTTTTGGAAACTTGAAAAATATATATTTTAGGTTTTGTTAGAAGACGACTGTAATAAGAAAGGAAGGAATCTTTAGAAGCACTGTTTTTTAAACTTTTATTTTGAATTCTTATAGTGTCTAACATCAGCCAAGGGCGACTATTGGCTATATAATGGACAAAATGTCCATTATATCTCAATTTTTCATACGAGACAATATTTCAGCCTTATTCATATTATTACAGTAAATCAAATATTACAGCAGCAGCTATAGTAGTCTTACAACATCTTGTATACTTTCAGAATTAAAGTAAAATATTTTCACTTTAATTTAATTTTATTCCTCTCATTTTATGCCAAAAATGTATCGTACTTTTCATTATTAATTGGTCTTACAATTTAATTATATTATTAATTTCGAAGTTATAATTATTAGTTTCTAAATAATTAATTGCTTACTACATAACTAATACAGGTCGATCATGTGGACAGCTTCACTTACCCTGGTAGATTTATTAGTAAAGACGGTGGGTAGATTGAATATCTTAAAAGTAGAATAGCCAAGGCCCAGGGTGTTTTCACACTTGAAAAAAGTTTGGAAGAATAGGAAGATATGTCTGCAAGTCAAGATTAGAATGTTGTAAGCTACAGCCATGACAATGGTTAAGTATTGTTTTGAAGCATGGGCACTCCAAAAAACGGAGAAAGATTTTCTAGATATTTTCCAGAGAAATTGTCTACCGATTGTTTTGGTTACAAGACTGACTGACCGTATTTCAACACTTGGGTGTGCGAAAAGCGTGGTTCAATCCCGCTTTAAGGGCTATAATGAGAGAAAGGTTGAGATGGCTAGGGCACGTTCTGCAGATGAAGGATTACAGATTGCAGAAGATTGTCCTCTTCGACCAACTCTCTTGGGCCAAACGAAAAGCAGGTCGTCCCCGGTTGGGGTGGGTGGATGTTGTAAGGAAAGATTTAAAGGAAATTGAGAACTTTCTGTGAGGGTGTAAAGATGGAAGCTTTGAATTGATTGGGATGGAGGAGGACCGTGCGTAGTTGTTTTGACCTCATCCTGATTCGTGGTGCAGTGAGTTGTTAGTAACTCCAGTTAGTCATGACAGAGGGGCATATCAAATACCATGCCGTTCTGGAAATTATTACGTTGGTAGAATACATCAAAACTTCGAAAAACGGTTGCCGCACAAGCATAGCATAGGCATTCAGTTGTAATAATAGTTCAGCATCCTTTGATTCAGGCTTAAGTAAACAAAGTTTCGATAACCCCAGCCATTCCAAACTATTTGGCGAAATAATTCTAATTAGCGAAGAGCCAGAAATCAAACAAATTGTCCGTGAAGCAATTGAAATTTAGATAATAAAACATCCTTAAATAAAGACTTATGTGAGTACAAACTCAACCCATGTACGCAAACTTAGTTATAAAAATGATTTAATATAGTGTAAAATAAAATTAATTACCAATCAAAATTAATCTGTTTCTAAAAGGCATGCGAGACTCGCTGCAAAAAGAGGAAATATTGCAATAAGGAATTGCTCCAATTTTTAATCAATTCGAATAGCATGAATTAATAACCTTTTTTGCCAGTCTTGGCTGAACCTATGTGAGGTGAGGACACAGCACAGGTACATACGAACATACGAACAGTAGCGAAAAATTTCTTCAAAAATGATACAGATTAAAGCGCTCGGAGAAGAATTTCCCTCTGCGCGCCACAACAACAGTTTCAGTTGCTTCTTGGCACGGTGGAACTCACTCCTTCAATTCCAGTAAAAAAGGGTATTAGACAGGGCACTGTCAATCCCCCCCCCCTGTTTAATAATACTGTCATTGTTTTCCACAACAGAACGTTATAACCACATGTATATTTAATGATATTGATGTTTCGCTAACTAACTATGCTGATGACATCCTTGATATTAGTAGAACAGCCTTTGGAATTGAGGAAAATTTTGGAATTCTCGATAGAGAGTATAAACGTATTCGTCTTTGATTTAATGAGAGTAAGACTGAGTTGATGGTGTTCAATCGCCGTTCAGATTGCCCGACAAATGTTCAGTTAGGTGAACATGTTATTAAAGCACAAGATACACAGACGTATCTTGGTGTACCGATTGGGTCAAATCTTCGCGCCACGCGTCAACTTTTGAAAGATTTTTTTGCCAGAAAAGCTAGGAATGCGTATGATTTACTAGTTGCGTTAAAGTTTAAATTTAACCGCCGTATCTTAGCTAGCGTTTATAATGCATTTGCTGTTCCGCATCTACTTGCCCTTGCACCATTTTGGTCTCTTTTTACTGCTTCAGATATTAGGGATATACGGAAGTGTTTCTACAAGTATGCGAAATATTTGCTAAGGCTGCCTCTCTGGACTAATAACAGCTCACTATCCTCGCGGTATGGAGTTGCAAGTCCAGTGTCCGTGGTACAGAAAAGAAATGAGAGATATCAGAGGCAGATTATTGGTGAAAGCTCCTCTGAAATTGTCCGTCGTTGTTAATATGTTTGTTTTTACATATAATTGCCCTTGTTTGTAATTTTTTTCTTCTTGTCTGTTCTTCTTTGTTTTGGCTCTGTTTGTATTTGTCAGAATTTATTTGTTTCTTTCCATTTTCTTTCTTTATACTCCATCAGTGTTGTGTTTTACATTTATGATGGGCAATAAATTTATACATACATACATACATTCAGTCAGATCACAGCATAAGCCCGTTGTAATGTTCTAAACATTTGTCATTACGCGCGCGCGAAGAGGTGGAGATATGAAGAGGTTTCTAGATTGATGTGTTTCAAAAATCTTCAATAGAGTATAGGACTTTTTGCTTCTGTTCATATATATATTTATGCTGTGGGCGAGGACGTTGGAACTCTTCCAAAATTTATTTTATAATTTTAGTTTGAATTTTTTCGTCGATGAGTTGTTTTTAGAAAGTTAAATTATTTTATTAATGCTTAGTTGATGACGGCTGCTGCTTGTATAGCCGAAATGTTCGCTTAGGCTGTACTTACTGTGTTATGCCGTGTATTCGCAAATATTTCGTTATCTTCTTCTATTTAGCTTAAACAGCAGTTGTACTGATAACATGCTGACCTTAATAGGGGAAGGGAGGGGATTACAGTCTACAATCAAGGACTCCTCCTCCTGATGAAACTTTAATGCTCATTGATCCGGGTATCTTGGCCCACAGTGGTAGTCGTTTAAAGCATTCAACCCGTCGCAGGAAAATTAACTAAATATAAATAAATTTGCCTTCATTGTATTGTGTTAGTTTATTTTTTTTTCTTAAGTCATTCATTTAATTCCAGGTCATTTTATTCAAAATCTAAGCCCGAATGCACAGAAGAAATATCGCCTAATTATGGCTGGTGGTTATGATGAACGTGTCGAAGAAAACGTGACTCATTATAAAGAGCTTGTAAACCTTTCTGTGGAGTTGGGAATTGCATCTCATACCACTTTTTTGAAATCACCAAGTGAGCCTGTAAAAATTCTCCTGCTGAAGATTGCTAGGGCTCTGATTTATACCCCTGATAAGGAGCATTTTGGAATTGTGCCACTAGAGGCGATGTACTGTCGTACTCCTGTTATTGCTGTTAATTCCGGGGGGCCTAAGGAGACAATTATAGATGGGGTTACCGGGTTTCTTACCAAGGACGAGCCTGAGTTGTTCAGTGATGCTATGAGAAAGGTTGTGAGCAATGAACTTTCACGTGTTTCAATGGGGAATGCTGCCCGAACTCGGGTCGGGCAGTTTTTTTCTTTTAATGCATTCGCTAATTCCTTCAATAGAATCCTGCAGGAAATGTGATCTTAGTTTTGAGCATTTCTTTTTTTATACATTCTTAAGATAGAGGGTACATAATTTTATTTATAATGAGGGAGGGGTCGTATCTTTAAAAAAGAGCCCACTATAAAAATATAAATTATATTGAAAATACAAAAAAAAATGTAGAATAAACCGTAAAAATCTCGATATTCGAGAGTTCGATATGCTTGATATTCTTGAACGAAAGTTAAAACCAAAAATGATTCACGTAACCGATTACTCAAATTTTGGAAACTGTTTGCAAATATCCTATCTTAATCTGGTTTATTTTATGACAACACTGTCCAAATGCCGGGGCTGTCGTCTGGCTATAGAATAACACATAAATTATACTTTGTTGCATTTTTGAATGATAAAAAAAAATTTTTTTTGTTCACGAATTAGTAAAAAAAAAAGTAAATTCTCAAATTAGAGCAAATCACCAATAATTTTTATGGAAAGTTGTTTTATTGGTAAAGTGTTGCTACTGATGCTGTGTATGGTTCTGTAGTGAGGTTCTGCAGCGGTTCTGTAATATCCTTTGTAATGTTAATCTGTTTAGCAGTGCTAGCAAGTAAAAGATGTATAATTCAACTATTAAATTGATTGTCAAAATACTATTCGTATTTGTGAAGTGGTTATAGTTTTTTTTTCGTAGCGCAAAATTACAATTAGAATGTTGATTGTTATTATTACTTATGTTTGTGTAATTTCATTTAACGATTCAAAATCTGTCAATAAAGGCCTTTCGTAACACAAAATTACCGAAATTAGGTTTAAAATTACCGAAATTAGGTTTAGTTTTATGCAAAAATTGTTCGGGTTGCAAGAACGACGAGAGCGCTTTGAATGTAGACTGAAAGGTTAAATCATGAATAATGTCCTGAATGGTTGAACATTGTATTTTTTCCCAAGTTCGAAACCTCCTCCCCCCAGTTATGAAGATATTGTTAATGGATAAAAAAGTAATAATTTAAATCTAAAATTCACCAATTTATTATATTTTGGCTAACAGAAGAATAGGGATGTTGAGTAGTTTAAGTTTTCGTTTGTCATTTTTCTCATTCTTTATCCCAAGGCCGTATGTAGGGGAGGGGTTAGATGGTTTGACACCTCCCCTCCCCCCTAAATATTTGTCCGACTCGTAAAAGCGTAATAAAAATGTATAAAAACATATTTTTTATAGGGTTTTGAAGTTTTTCTTGCACCCCCCCCCTCCCCCCCGAACAAAAATCCTGGATACGCGGTCCTGCCTCTCAAGTTTGAAGACCCCCTACTTTTTGTTTTGCAATTGTTTCTTAGAAAACATGATACTTCGTAAACTATCGTCCTTCGTCGGCAAATGCGACCAACCTATTTTAACTTTTTACCTCATTATAGCTATAGACAGTTGAATCGGATAATAATTTTTGATGATGATCCTACGGATTATCCTTCATCGGTCAAACGCGACCAGCCTGTGTTAATTTTGTATCTCATTATAGCCATAGACAATTGAATCGGATAATAGGTTCCGATGATGATCCTACCGATGATCCTTTATCATTGAAACGCGACCAGTCTGTCTTAACCTTGTATCTCGTTATAGCCATAGACAATTGAATCGAATAACAGGTTCCGATGATGATCCTACGGATGATTCTTTATCAGTAAAACGCGATCAGCCTATCTTAACCTTTTATCTCATTGTAGCCCTAACCAATTGGATCAGATAATAATTTTGTTTCTTTATATTTAAAATATTTAGCATAAGCTTTGTTCGAAAAGGCTTTGAAAAAGGAAGCATTTCCTAAAGTTTAATTTTTTTTTTTTTAAATATCGGAAGGAAGAAAAAAATCTCACAGACGAAATTTTAACTAAACCATTCTTCTACGAAAAATGCTACGCCAGATAGTTCTCTTTTTTCACAATCGCCAATGTACGTTCGATGCCATAACTGTCATTTTGTAAGTCTCAGTGTCGGCTGAGTATCAAAGACAAAGGGCCTGTTAGCAAAATTTCCTAGCACCACAGGGAGGTTTCGAAGCAAATTTTTTTTTAAATTAATAGGTTATCTTAAATGCGTCAACAGTTGGAAAAGCTAAATAGAGGCTAGTTTTAAACGAAAACAAAAAGTCTTTAATCTCTTGCTAATTGTTAAGCAAAACGCTGTCTATTCAACGTACATAGAGCATAAATACTATCCGTCCTGTGCCGGTAAAGATTTCAGTCAAGGCGATTAGTACAACAGGAAATTCCCGAAGCTGTCAAATAATTCAATGATACTTCTTTTGAGGTGATTTTCAATGTTTTCTAAGCCTAGAAAATTTTCTAGGATACCTAGAAAATTTTAAGGGGCTGTCTTTTCCTGAACTTTAAAAAGAAAATTCTGCTCTATTCAATAAAGAAATCACGGTTTCTAGTGACGCAAGTTTCAATTAATCTGAATATCTCTAGCTCCGCCACAAAACGGGAGAAGCTAAACTAACAACACCTGCTCCGGGCTCTTGGGGTGGTATTGACCCCAGAGTATTTGCTATTTGATCTTTGAACTATTTTTAATAAAATGGCTATAGTCAAATTTTTACCAGAAGTATTCGGGGAAAGGGGGGCTAGTTACCCTCCAATCACCTATGGTTCTTAAAAATGGTACTAGAACTTCCAATTTCCAATCAAATGAACCTCCTCCGAAGGGAGATTTTCTCATTATGATCAAAATTCTGTAGTGCCTCCAATACACTTTTCGAATCTGAACACGAATTTGATATTTCTTTGGTCACTAATGTTTTCTTTAGCAAAGACAGTTGCTTCCTTTACAGCTGTTAATTCAGCTTGGAAGATCTTCTTCTACATAAATGAAGAAGATTGTTGCCTGTGAATGCTGTTCAAATTACTTTGACACTTGTATCTATGGAATGACAAAGGCATCTACTGCAGAAATTAGGCCCCTTCGTAGATCTGTCTGTATATATATATAAGGGAATTCCTGTATTTTTCCGCCATCATTAACTTAAAAGTTTGTCCTGGAATCTTAGTATCCTGTCCTTTCAAACTTCAGATTACAATTTGATCGTCTCCCAAGGGGCAGGTAGTGGGATTTCTGGAACTCGCAACATATCTTTTAGTGTCACTCCAAACTGTTTACTGATACGAGAAGACATTCCGAAGATATTTTCCTGGTTTCCATTTCGATAAATAAAAGTTCAAATAGGGATAAAATCCTTTTAATAGACAGTGATGATAATAACAGTGATAGAAATTCATAAAAATACCAGATATTCCGGTCACATATGCAGTGACTGAAATATCTGGTATTTTTATGAATTTCTATCACTGTTAACATCATCTCTGTCTATTAAAAGGATTTTATCCCTTTTTTTTAGGCATTTTATCCCTAAATTTGCTAGATTTCAATTTTCTTTCGGACACTTCACTATTTAATAGTCATCAAGCAGATGTTCATCTAGCTCACTTATTGTAACATTAACCGTTGAAGATAAGTCCACTCTGAGGTATCTCGATGGCTTCACTTTTCAAAGATCTTTTCTGAGATGGAAGTGACTGGTTATGGTATACATATTGCCTCTTAGTTTGTTTTGGGACATTTTCACTACCTGGACAGATATCTCTCCTCTTACGTCCTAGGCTTGGGTTGAGACCCAATTTCGGCATTCGCAAGTCTTCAACTACACATGGGTTGACAGGTCTCATCTCTTCGTCACTATCTGTTGGTAATGATGGGTAAGTCACTTCCATACCTAAAACACAGTACCTAAGCTTCGTTTGATTTACTTTAGAAGTTAACTAATAAGTAAATTTTTCCACGAGCGATAAGGCTGTGTTGCCTTAGCGAAATGTTCAGCGAGCGATAAGGCTGTGTACGGAGGACTCGGAAGTTTTAGCCTGGGATTTATCTGAGTCGGTTAACTTGATGCAGTCAGAAATTGTAAACCTTCGTGACGGCATACAGGATGAAATTCGTAGGAGAGTGGAAGACCAGTGCAGTAGATTAGGGAGTTCTTTGGTGACACAGATTAAGTCAGATTTTCTTGATACTATTACGCAAGCTGTCTATGAGGCGATTGATCTGCAATTCAAGGGTAAATTTGAACTGATTGACAAATCACTTGGCGATTTGCGGGCAAGAATTGTTCAAAATTGAGCAAAGCTCCAAAAGCTTGAAACTAAGCTGGATGATATAAACCAGTCTTCTCTTCTGACTAAGGTCATTGTATCTGGGATAGACTCTCCCGCGCGTGATTTGCCTCACCTTGGTGAGAAAGTATTGGTTCGTCTTAACAGTGAAATGGGACTGAATTTTGATAAATCCGTTGTCAAGGGTGCAAGGCGTTTGGGAGGTGCCTCGGAAATAAAAACTCCGATTGAAGTTACATTTTTTACTGAGGCATCTGCAGTTGAGATCCTGCGCAATCGCAAGAATTTGAAAGGTTCCCGAATCTATGTAAATGAGGCTCTAACCAGGGAAAGGCAAGAAATCTACAAGCTTGCGCGCAATAAATTTGAATTGAAAAATGTATGGACTTTACGAGGTGTGGTTTATGTCAAGTGGGATTCGCAAATCATTCCGTGTAAAACGATTTCCGACGTAGTTAGATTCGCAATGTGTCATATGAGCCTGTCGTCTAAACTAAGATGCGGTGAATTTTTCTTTTCTTTTTTTTTTGGTTTATGGATCGTTTTCAGTGTTTTCTTGATTCTCGTTTGAAATTAGATGTTATTCTAAATTCAGCTACCGGAAGTGATAAAGATATGCCTTAGGTAAATAATCTACCTGAATGTGATTATTCTTCAGGCGATTTTCTATCGGATAAAACAAAAAATTGTGATTTTCCGATCCGATCGTTACATGTAAATGCCCAGGAGTTACAAAGTGCATTCAATCAACTGAAGCTCTTGCTTGCATCTAGTCCTATAGACATTGTTGGAGTTTGCGAAACTTTTTTGTCTGCTAATACACCCCTTACAATGTTAGATCTGCCCGGGATGAAGTGTATTTCGCCTACAAGGTGTCAGAATGCGAGAGGAGGTCAGATGCTGTATATTCGTGATGACTGGTCTTTTAGTATTCTCAGTGATTTGTCTGTATTTGATGAAAGGTTATGTGAGACTATTTTTGTTGAAGTTGTACCTTTGGGCGGTAGTTCATTTATTTTCGGATCTGTTTATCAATCTCCGTCGGATAACCCAAAAATATTTTTGAAGTTTTTGAACCGCTGTTGAAAAATCTGGAAGCGTTGAAAAAACCGGTTATTATTTCGGGTGATTTTAACTTTGATCTTTTGAATCTTCGATGTAATAAGGAGTTTTTAAGTATGATGTTGTGTTCTAATTTTCTTCCAAGTATTTCTCTGCCGACAAGAGATACAGCTAACAGAGCTCCTATAATAATAATATAAGCTACTATAATAATAAAAATATATTATCTAATAATAATTATTAGATAATATATTTTTCTCTCCTGTTTTATTTGATGCTGAAAAATCGTCAGTAATTTTGTCTGATATGTCGGATCATTTTCCGGTGAGTGTTCTTTTAAATTTAAATAATAGTAATAAACAACATCGAGATTCAACAATGGATAATTCAAAAAAGCGATAGAACATGGATTGATTGTAAAGTTCTACGTCAGTTAATTGGTGACTATGATTGAAGTTCGGTTTATGGCTCAGATGACGCAAATGCTGCGTTTTCAGATTTTATTGATCAAATGATGCGACTGCGGGATCGGGCTTCTTCAACACGAGTTTCGCATGGAAAGTTTGCGCAGAAATTTGACCCATGGATTACTGAAGGTATTTTGACATCGTTAAAGCATAAAGATAGAAAATTTAAGAATTGTTTAAAATTACAGACACCTGAGTCGTTTGAAGAATTCAGAGTTTATAGGAACAAGCTAAATTCATTTATCAGACATGAGAAGAGAAAATATTATAAAGAGAAATTTTTGGAGTATAAATCGGATATGAGAAAAACATGGCAATTAATAAATGAGAAGATACGTCCTCATAGTCGTAAAAGTACTAGTGTTAATTGCCTTGTTTTAAATGGATAAAATGTTACAAAGCCCAATGAAATTCTAAATACTTTTGGAGATTATTTCAGTAATATTGGTTCTAGACTTGCATCGACTATGAATATGCAACTGAATTCCCCTTCTGTTCCAGTTAATGAGCAACATGCAGAAAATTCGTTTTCTTTTTCAGAGATTAAGCCTCATGAGATTGAAAAAGTTATTCTGAAGCTTAAACGGGTTTTTTAAAGGACGAATTTGGATTTTCGGCTCAAACCGTAAAGCAAATAGCGTCAAGCATTTCACCTTTGTTGGCACATATTTTTAATCTATCACTGATGCATGGGATTTTTCCTGAGCTTTTACAAAAATCAAATTTTATAGCATTACCTAAAGCTGGGAGTTCAACTGACCCTTCAGATTAAAGAGGCATTTCTCTACTTTCGATTTTCAGCAAAATTTTGGAAAAACTTGCAAATAGTCAATTACAAAATATTTATTTGATAGTAAGATTTTACACACGTCTTAATATGGTTTTATAAAAGTAAAGTCAACTGAACTGGCAATTCATGAGCTTTTACTAAATATTAATGATTCACTAGATGATGGTCAACACGCGTTGGCGATTTTTCTTGATGTCGCCAAGGCATTTGACACCGTAAATCATTTGTTGCTTCTTTTTAAACTCAAGTCTCCTGGGTTTTCAACACAAGCTCTTAAATAGATTGTGTCGATAAATCTCGTGATCTCCGTTCCGAAACTTCTCCGATTAATTACGGAGTGCCTCAGGGCTCTGTCCTTTGGCCTATTCTATTTCTTCTTTTTATAAATGATTTGCCAGAAGTTTTGCCTCTTTGTAAAAGCATCAGTTCGAGAATGCAGCAACAAGCGACATTTTCTAAAACTGGCGAAGAAATATCTTATGACATGCTAAGCATTTTGTTCATTGGGGTTTTCTTTTTCGTTGTTGTAAAATTTCGTTAGAAAATGGCTGTGTATTTTCGTTGGCAATATTTTCAGCGCTAAAGTATGCCACCAGGCATGTCCGCTCTTTTGTGACATTTATTTGTGTATGTTTTATAAATAAAAATATTCTACTCTACTCTATTCCATTTTTTTGTAATTCTAAAGTAACTTATAACATTTTTTTTTACGAACAGATTCTTATTACAATGAAAATTTCTTTATTCTTAGATATCTACAAAGAATTTCTGGCAAGAAATCCAAACTAAATAGCTCATGCTTTGACTTCAAAGACGGTGATGGAACATTTTGGCTAGTAACACCCCTGGGTGGAAGAGTAAATAGTAAAAGGCTTGCCTCTTGCAAAACATTATGATTCATTTAGGGTTTCCCAGATGGAATGATGCAGCTGTTCATTTAAACTGCTCACTCGGAGGCTGTACTTTTAATGCTGGACTTTACTTTTCATCTTGTAAAAGGAAACAAGAGGTGAAAAATTTTCACACAATAGTTGATTTCTTGTTAGTCTATATGATTTAGACCTACTTCACTGATTTGACTGTTTCAAGCCTCACCTTCCTGAATCTGAAGGGTCTGTTCCTATTTTCTTGTCCGGCTCACGTTATAGCAAGTTCGAATTTTCTCCATAATTATCAGTTCTACATGCGAAAGCCCACTGAACTTTCTCAGTTCACTTTCTGGCAAATAAAACTCTAAAAGCGTAAAAAGTACACTTGTGAATTAACTAAGTTTCATTAAATTGAATGCAACTGTATTTCCTAGGAGAATGGGATGTCTCCCAGTCAAATTATAATTTAACGGATAAAAACCACTTCCCACTAACCGACCAGTGCTCTTTGCACTTGCTGAACAATATGCAGCTGACCATAAAATGCATTTGGATTGTATGGACCCGTCTGCGAGCTTACTGGCACATCTTGAGACCATGGCACCATCATGAGATTCTCCTTGGAGGTTGATTATTCATTTTTTCCTACTCACACTCACAAAAAATTGAAAATTTGAAGCAAACGATTTTATATCCTACCTTTAATCTTTTCTTGAACAATGTGCAATTGACTTATGATTTAGTAGTATGCTTCTAGGAGGAATTGAATTTTCTTACCGATTTTCGTATTAGCATTGTCAAAATATAATTTCGGCGTCATATTCTTGCGCTACACGGAAGAAGGGGTGACGAGGTACAAAAGGCCCTAGTGGCACCAGCCAGGCCTTAACCAAAAGCGCAAAATCTGCACAAAATACTTTGCTCAACAAGACCTAGAGTACACAGGACACTGTCATATATCCCGTCACGTGATGAGGCCCCAAAGACAAAACCTGGTCAACGGAATGAATTATATACATCAAATACCGATGCCCAACCCACTCCCTTGACTAGCGATACTCTAGAGGAAATTGCTCGCCTTGTTGCTTTTTGTGCCCCCTTCACCAGCCAGTTACTTTTAAGTGGCTAAAAGGAAATATGAAGAAGACTCCTAAATAGCCAATCAGCAAACAGAAGCCGCAAGCGCACAAATACTCCTCCAAACCGGACGACATCTCCCTCAACAAGCCAACAAAATAAGCTTACTATAAAAATGAGCAACAGAGTAACCCTGGATAATCTAAAAAACTTGTCTTTAAAGCCATCAAGTGTCCAGTTTTCTAGCGTATGATGCATTAAAATTGAGAATATATTTCTTCAAGATGCTCCGACGCAACTTTATGAGTTTATAATTAACACATCTCTATTGGGATCTTTAGACATTCTTGTCAATGACCCCTCAAGTGTCAAAAAAATAATAGGCTTATCCAAAATTGGGAACATAGATGTATTCCACCGAAGATATGGACCAAAACTAAAACAAGCTAAAATCGTGATCTACAACATCCCAAATGAAATGGGTGAAGAATATTTCAAGGAAGCAATGAGGAAGAGAAAAGACAAAAGTATCTAAGTAACAAGCATACATACACTTGGCTGTATAGTAAATAAATCAAAAAATAAACTAAAACAGTTAAGCACTGTTTGCGCTTAACTGATTCAATACAAAACCAGCTACACACCCAATTTGTTACCTTAACTGCAGCTATATTATTATTGTACATAGAGCTAATAACTTTAATGTATTTACCTGGTATACCATACAAGAAGAGAAAATTCATTAAAGCTCTTCTATTGGCTGAATCAAATACTTGATCATAATCTATAAAACTGAGGACGAAAGGGACCTGATGACTCAGGCAGTTTTCATTTATTAACCTAAGACAGAAAATTTGCTCGACTCATCTACTCCCCCTCCCAAAACTGCGCTGTTCTTCTCTTAAAACTTTATCTGCAGCATCTCTAAGTCTAAAAAGTGTTATCATAGCATGTACTCTGTTTCTTACAGAAACCAAGCTAATGCCTCTGTAATTACACTACTCACTCTTATCACCTTTCTTAGCGACGTTTAATAAAATTTTCGAGATAGGCTACATCCCCTGAAAATAATATTCATAATTCTTAGTTATTTATCTCTAACTGCACAACCACTACGTTTAAGAAACTCATTTACCATACTATCAGCACCTGCGGTATTATTATTTTGATCCTTTTAGTACTGTCTATTATTATTGTCTGCAAAATAAATCTTCCTTCACTTCCAAAGCGTCACAAACTTTTTCATTCTTTCCATATAAGTCCCTTTAACTTTATTGAAGTTTTCGGCCCATCTCTCTTCAAATCTTTCCTAATCACCTTCTCTATTGTGGCCCCTTCTCTATCTCTGACTGGGACAGGTCCAGATTCCCCATTTCTCTCGGTTTTTTAACACGCCAATACAATATTTTACTATTATGCTGTCTGGTTGCATCTTCTAGATCTTGCTTATTCTGATCCATGATCACCAATGCAAACCTTTTTAATTCACATTTTAGTGTTTTTCTTCTTTTCATACATTCCTCTTACCACTCAAATACTTTTTGTATAAGGCCCCTCCTTACCCTATAATACTTAGAGCATTTTCACTAAAATTCCTAGCCATGTTTCTAAATTTCCTGCCTGTTACTTTAGAAACTATTTAGAAACTATTAGAAACTATTAAAGCCGGTGTTACCGTCTGTTACTTTAGAAACTATTGTCCTAAAACCATTCCACCCATCTTCTGAATTATAAAATTTTAATTTCTAGTCTCTAGCTTAGAGTTGTGTGTGGAGGAGAAAGGGATTCCAACCCCCATCCACGACGGCCTACTTGTCTTGACATATCCCTTTTTCAGCCAGGATTTCTTTTTCGGGTGGGTCATTTATACCTTGAGGGAAACTAAAAGAACTTCTAGAGATTAAAACGAACAGTTGCAATTAGAAAATATATATATCTACAAAAGAATAAATTACGTTCTTTGTTTTTTCGCCTCTGGGCCTTCTTCTTCATCTTCTTCCTCAGGAGTTTGAAAAACAGGCTTAGGCTGAGTCCTGAAAATTAGTTGAATAAACTTTCCTTCTCTTAAAATATTTACAATAAAAATGGTCATTTTTCCCAGCTATTTTTGAACACAATAATGCTCATATGTAGGGTGAGCCGAAAAACTTCTTAGAACCCACCGGAAGACTATTCTTCCTCCTGAGAGTATATGCTAAAATAGGATACGGGAGCTTAATAATTTATATTCGAGCATGGGACTTAATTCCCTTGGAAGATTTCCTGATACGGCTAAGTTAACCTATGTCACTGAGTATTCCTTGGTATTTAGTCGTGAGTTGGACAAGTGAAAAGAGTGATTATACAATTTTTTAGCGGTTTTATTGTGTTTTTCTTCATTTATGCAAAATAAATTTAATATTTTTTACTCATTGTTTATACTGATGTTCATGAATTTTCCCGGTTAGATCAGCAGAATTTACCAGTAAATCCTTTTATTTATTTCTTTTACAGACCGATTTAATCAAGGAGGATTTCTTAAAAAATAAAACAAACATTGCGAAGATAGTATTAAATTTTATTTGTAGTCTAAAACGAGAGAAAGGGAGAGAGAGAGATAAAAAAAAGGAGAGAGAGAGACAGAAAGAAAGAGACAGAGAAAGCAAGAGAGAAATAAAAAACAGCCGACTTGTTGCTTGCATATAAGGGATAACTCAATATGGATTCTCTTGCACCTAAAACGAAAAAAGAGAAGAGAAAGAAAGATAGATGGAGAGAGAGAGAGAGAGAGAGAGAGAGAGAGAGAGAGAGAGAGTGAGAGTGAGAGGGAGAGAGAGAGAGAGAGAGAGAGAGAGAGAGAGAGAGAGAGTGTGTGTGAGAGAGGGAGGAAACAAAGAGAGACAATGGCCCAAAGAGAGAAAGATATGTTGAGAGAGAGAGAGAGAGAGAATAAAAAGACAGAAAATGTCCAAGAGAGAGAGAGGGGGAGAAATACAAATAGTCAACTTACTGCTTATACGCAGGCGTAACCCAATATGGATTTTCTTCCGCCTCTTTCGCATGCCGAAGAAGCGCCTCTCTTGGGTCTTTCACATCATCAACACGCTTTGCCATTGCATAGTTCTTCGCAACAAAAGAAGACAAAGTGCTCCCAGTCATAGCGGCACGACCACCCGTTCCTTTTTGTGTTAATGGAATATCTGGCCTATGTGATTTAACGGGATCAAGACGCTCTTTTTCCTGTTTTTTTCTTGCCGGCTTATATCGATCTTGTCGAAACATTGGAAGGGCGTGAGGTGTGATAACTTGTGTTGTAGTAAACACTTCCGTCTGCAAAATGTAAAAAATCAGTCTTTCGAGTCTATTGGACCATCAGTCTCAGATCCAAACTTATAATCTAAAAAGTGTATTTATTATAGCATGTTCAGAAACAAGCATATTTAATAAACTTGAACTACAAAGCGATTTCTTTTCTAAAAAAGAAACATTTCGTCAACTACAGTTATTGTGTGAAATACATCTGTTGCTTTTTCCCTGGTGTATTTCCTATATTATATAATCCTTCTTTTCACTGAAAATAATATACCCTATTTTTGACAATTTACTTTTTCTTGTTAATTTTCGACTATTTTTTCGGCGATATTTTCTTTTTCAATGAGAATAATATGAATTAATATGATAATTTTAATATGAGAATAAATTTTCTTTTAAAGCGATATTTTCTTCAAAGTTAACTTGCTCGTTGACCCTGCTTTTGTACAAACCGTTCAGACGTCGAATCCGTTTAAAGTGACAACGGTAAGGTAGAAACGAAGTATAGGATTTGTCGGTGTTAACATCAATACTATTTTCGCTCAATTAAAAAAAGATCCTTTTATTTGATCACATGGTTATCCTTTTCAGAGGTATTTTTCAACCTGGAGCACTATTAATGTCAAAATAAAAACACTTTCTGCCCCCCCTGAACCACCTTAGGATTCCTCATGCCTGAAAACTACGATCTTCCAAGATTTTCCTTTTGGCTGTTTTTTAGAGCAGCGCCATATTTTTGTCAGTGTTACCATGTTGACGCGTGAAAATAAATAAGCAAAACTAATAAGTTGATTTTGACAACGCTGTTCGCTCGTAAAAAAATCAAATATTTATGATCTCAAGAATACCAAAGACAGCTATACTTTTAAAGGGCAAATAAACCCTCTTAAGTTTTCTGGTGTCATTAATTTAAAATCGGTTTTCCACAAAATGGTTTTTCAAAGAAAAGTAAAGAGCTATATTAAACAAAAATGGATAGAAATAAAGTCAAAAAATTTCCCAAGCGTAAAACTACCACAAAATAACCATCAATAAATAAATGAAACCCATAACCAATAGAAATTACCATAAATAGTTGATTCAAACTCAAAACGAGAAGAAGCTAAAACGAGTGGGGCTATCACTCATGTGTTCTGAAGCCCAAAACATAATTTGCACTTTAAATAAAACAAGATACATTTTAAACGTTTTCACTTCTTTATATGAAACTAAGAGAGGAAGGGAAATAACAAATGAAAAATAAAATAAAAAAAGGTGAGAAAACAAGGATTCTGTCAGCCAGTGGCAAAAAATCCTCGTTTTCTCAGCTTTTTTACTTTATTTTTCATTTATTATTTCCCTTCCTCTCTTAGTCTCATATGTCATATATAGCCAGTGTGGTTTTAGAATGTATTCACTTCTTTATCTTTAATAAACCGAAAATTAACAAGACTCTAGGGAATGAATATCATTATATGTATATTAAACTGACAATCCACATTCATTTGCTGTTTTGTTCAATAATTTTGGTTATGGTGTTTTTTTTTTCGATAATATGAGGAACAGCAACATTCAGCATGACATAAGGATCGCTTTCACTAAAGTGCAATTTATGTTCTGGTCTCCAGATAAGACGTGGGGGGGGGGGAGGGGAGAGGCTTCAGTCCCACTAATCTCAGTTTCTGCTATCTGCCTATTTATAATATCTGCCTATTTATAAATATAATACCTATATATAAATATAAATACATATGTATAAATACTTATTTATATCAATATATCTACCTGATATCTACCTATGTTAAAATGCCTGAAATTTACCTATTTTGTGGTGGGCTCTGGAGGTTTCCAAGATGAAAAGTCGGAATTCTGGCAGTCATATC
>JAQQPU010013658.1:6522-23929 GCA_029168905.1 Artemia sp. Kazakhstan ARC1039 | reverse complement strand
AATCATGGGGTTATTGTTTTGGACTTGTCAGGCACACAGGATATGAGCATAGTACGAACTGGGAATGTACGTTTAGAGTGTACATTTGCCGATGCTCTGACTGAGAGTATCACGCTAATATCACTGAGTCAATTTGAAACCTATTGGGAAATCACACCCGACGGCAGTGTTCTACTAGACCTTGCACCATGAACACAAATCAAATAATCAATGTATTTAGTATGGATCCATACATGTCCCAGTACAAGTCCTATTGCATACCTTCGGACTTCATTGAAAAAATTCCAAGTGTTAACAATACCCTAATCATTGTTAATAGCAGTCCATCGACTTTGAAGACCGGTAATTGGCTATGCATCTTTCAAACAGCGAAGAATATTGAATTTTTTGATCCTCTTGGCCTATCGTATAAATTCTACGCTCCATACATCAGCAACTTTATTGAAAGCAGTGGGAAAACCATTATTCAAAATCAACGAAGAGTACAGGATTTAACGACTAAGACATGTGGCTTTCATGCACTACTCTTTTTCATGTTCAGATGTCGTGGCTACACCTACAAACAGTTTCTCAACATCTACGTTGACTTACCTCAATTGAACGACTTTCTAGTGGGGAATATACTTACAAGTGTATTTAATATTGATTTTAGTGCCCTGAGAATAAAATGTTCTAAAGACGTATGTGAAATTGTTTATTAATAAAAAAAAAATTTATATACATGATAAAACGACTTTTCTACACTTTAGATTTCATCCACTACTAGGTATTTGTCGACAACAACTAGTGCAGATAGATTATCTGAATTCACAGTGTATTGATCCTGATGTACTGCAATGTCAGGGTCACATTTTCTACAGTAGAGTGTGACTTCACTCTTGTCATATCTCTTTGTATAGTCAATGATACTATTCGCATTCATTCTATAGAATTCACATGTTTCAATTTGCGTATTTGAAGCAATTTCACAAACAGTGTCCTCAAGTGTCGAATCACATTCCGTCACAGCCAAATAAAAATCAGTGGGCTTATAATCATAACACCCAGTGTCTTCACAACAATGACGTAGAAACCATATTCTCTTGTTGTTCCAACAGTTGAATCGTTGACCTGGTTCCTCCTCCCAGAACAATCTAAAACCACGACGATACCAATCTCGTAGCAATAAACTAAAATCACGGTTAGGATTCTTTCCAATCATACCGGGATATGTACTCTCCCACTGCTTACATTTATCATAATGACAATTGGAGCATAGGTGGCCTCTAGGATGAGAGTCACACACCTCTTCAAGACAGGAATTCCAACCTTTAATTTGTACAGCATATCCTCTATGCAATTTACACGGGTTGCATAATCTACACTTTTCATCATACTCCTCAATCATTGTGCAATTCTCACATGATGACCAGCTGCCCTGTGTGTACATACATAACGGACATGTATGGAACATTTTGTCATGTGTTGACGCTCTCACTGCCACAATGAAACTGAGCTAGCAACATCAAAAAAAAATGTCTGAGAGAGAGAGAGAGAGGAGTAAATCATCCTTGAGCACCATCTTGCTTATGAAAAAAAGTCCTAAATTTCTAAACTAATGTTTAAAAGCATATCCACAATATCATTTTGCTGTGTCGTGATCAATATATCAATAAATTGTGTAAATGCATTTGGACAACGATGTAGAAGCTTCATACAATAGTCTAATGATGGAGAATCAGTTTTCATTATATCGACAAGCCTTCCCCGAGAAAATATCTTCCTTTGAATAGACAACTCTAGAAAATCATCATCTAGAATCAAACGTTTTTCCATAAGAACTAGATTCCTCATGATTCGATCTTTCTCGAATCTATCCATTTTTTAGAGTCCTAACTCTCTCACAACCAACTTTAGACTAACCAGAATTTCTTTTTTGTACTCTAAAAAATATACGCTAGACTACTATAGAAAGAAAAAATACCATTGATTTAGAAACAGTTTTATTGAACATAATTACAATAATAATAATATTCACTGATGCATTTTGTTCTCATCAATATATTTCGATAGGACATCTAATGCTGACCGAAGTTTATTTATATGGAGAATATTCTCTTCCAGCAAAACATAGTTGCTCCTCCTGCTTAAATTTGCTTAATGATATCACGTATCTCGCATACATAATGTCCCATTCAAGACATAGTCTACAATCAGCAGTTATTTCCACAGCCACATTGGGTACTCGTATATCGTTGCTGCTGCTGCTGCTGTCGGTTCCATCATTAATCTCCAATAGTGTAAATGCACCACTCATTTTTTTTTTCTCCACTAATATCCTCTCAAATAAACTATTCTCTTTGAATTCAATTCTCTTACTAATATGAATTGTAAAGAAAACTATTCCTTTTATTCAAATCCTAATCACCAATGAAGTTATACTCGTTCCTCTTGGCAAAGGTGTAATGACCTGTAGAATAGAATTACCTACCAGAAAAACCTGTTTGTACGGGGGCGTACGCAAAATGGTAGGGTAGTTACTACTTGCAACCATGATAAATGTTGGGTATCAAATTTTCACACCGTTCCCTTTCTTCTGTCATTAAATTCACCCTTTTTTAAAGATTTTACTGAGAAATTTTTTTTATTATTTTATTGAGAAAGGTATGCATGTTTGAACTTTCCTTTCCAAAAGTACGAGGGGCATTCTGGCGAGACTTTCAAAACCTCCAAAATTTCGCTCATTTCGCTAACATTTTTATCTAGAACACTAACATAATCTGCATAATCTAAATCTAGGAGAGTTTTACCTTCTCATTTGATAATATGTTCTCGTACAGCCTTGGCCTTGTTGCATAGGACAAAGTTCTTCAAAATAACCCGTAAAAAAAGATAATCCTGCTTAACTCCTGATTCCACACCGAGTCAACTACTAACTTCATTCTCTACCTTAACTGCAGTAATTCTGTTTTCGTACATAACACTGATAACTGTACTGTATTATATTATGTAGCGTTTAAGGATAAAACCTTTACTAGAGCTTTTCTATCAGCTGAATCATGTGCCTGTCCATAATCAATAAAAGGGAAGCATAAACCGGCCTTATGAATCAGACATTTCTCAAAAATTGATATATTAATTCTTACATGGGTTAGTCTATTAATTAGTCTAATTAATATTACTAGTTAATCCAAATGCTATCCATTAATGAATTTTATTAATTAATTAATTGTAAAAATGAAATCAGTTAATCTAATTATGAATCTGATGCTAAATGGTAATCTAATGCTTACTATTTATCTATGGGTGAAAATTTGGCTGAAGCTTCCTCTCCCCTTCTTAAACCACGTTCTTCTTCCCTTAAAACTTCATCTACAGCATATCATAGTCTAAGACGTATCATCATGGTAATTAATTTGCTTCTAAATAATTGCCAGACTCACTGTTTTCACTTTTCTTTTAAAGGGCTATGATTAAATTTTCCCTAAAATATCCAGACACTTTCCCTCTTTCAAACACCGTCTTCACACCTTGAGTAATTTATCTCTAGCTATGATGATTTTATTACGTGACTGCCCCAAACAGGTATTTTACGCTACATTACTATATAGCTACATTTATGCACAAACACTAAAATACTTGCACAAACTAAAAAAAAAAAAAAAATTATGAAGAATGAAATAAAAACTACACATTCACTAATCTACCCTCAGAAAACTTTCACAATAACCTGAAACATCAAATCTGTTTGTGCTATACAGGAATTTCTTCACTATGTTCCTAACATTTTTATCACCAATTATCAAACTTAAATCAAAAGGGAAGCTAGCATTATATTCTCTGAATTCAAAAATCATATTAAACCTCTGACGAACATAAAAAGGACAATCATACAGGACATGCTCACAGTTTTCTATACATCCACATTCACACTTTGGGCTATCAGTTATGCCTATTCTATGTAAAAAATAATTCAGTTTCGAATGGCCTGTTATAAACTGAGTTAAAATATAACTTGGTTCAAATTTTTGCGCACAGGTTAAATCTTCTTTACATTTGAAAAAACTAACAGGCCAACTACTCACAAAATTTTCAAATATTACATACATTTTTTATATAGAGCATTTTTTAAAACACTACGGTTCAGTTGGAAAGGTGGAAAATAATTTTCCATCGGAAGCTCAACTCCTAGCAACTCAGCAACTATTTCACCTGTAAAAACGCTATTACTTTTTACTTGACTTATGTCTCCTGCCGGGCGCTGCTCGGCGTAGAGAGTGACGTCTGCCTCCTCCATCCACTTCGGTCCATGGCAAGCGTTTGCACATCACTCAACCTGATATTTGCCATCGCCAGGAACTCGGACAGGCTGTCAGACCATCGTTTCTTCGGTCGGCCGCGAGGTCGCTTCCAACCGGCTTTGACAGGGTCGAAGTCATGGATCGTTTTCGCAGGTATGTGTGGAGGCATTCGAAGTATGTGTCCGAACCATCGTAGTGTTCGCTCGGCTGCTTGGGTCGAAAACCGAGACTGCTTGGTCAGCTGCAGCAGCTTCTCATTGCTGACAAAGTCGAACCATCGTAGACCTTCGATCCTCCTCAGGCTCTTCGACTGAAAGACATCAATTGCCTTGAGGGTTGCGGCTGAAGCTTGCCACGTCTCAGCTCCATAGAGCATCACAGAGCCGACGATGGCGTTGAAAATCCGCAGCTTTGTTGTGCGACTGATGTTCGGTTTTTGCCAGAGGTGACGGTTCAGTCTGCCCATGGCAGAAGACGCTTTGGATATTCTCGCTTGTAGTTCAGAAAGAAGCGAGCCATCTGAAGAAATTATGGAGCCCGGGTAGGTGAACCTTTGGACAACTTCGATGCTAGTGGTGCTATCCAAGCTAACTGAAGGATCGGCAGCAGGAGAGGATGGGTCAATGGCCGTAATTTTTGTTTTAGTCCAGTTTGTCTGCAGTCCTACTTTTGCAGCCTCTTCTCGTAGGATTCGAAGCGCTTCCAGCAACTGCTCCATGGAGTCCGCCAGAATGGCCAAGTCATCGGCAAAATCAGCATCTGTAATGACACGATCTCCAAACATGAGTCCAAAGCTGAGACGTGAAGTAGTCCTTGTCATAACGTAGTCTATGATGACATTGAAGAGCTCTGGGGCAACTGCACATCCTTGGCGCACTCCAGTCGTGATTTGGAAGAACGGGCTGCGGCGGCCGTTCACTTGAACACAGCTCTCCGTCCCATGGTGTAGATCTTTGAAGAGTCTGCAGTTTTTCTCAGGGAGGCCTGTTGATTCTAGAATCTGCCAAAGAGCTTCTCGGTTCACTGAGTCGAACGCAGCACGGAAGTCGACGAAGGTAAAAAAAGCTTTTTGTCGGAACTCCGTGGCTTTTTCTATGATTTGTCGGATCGTAAAAATCTGCTCGATGGTTGAACGGTCCGACATGAAACCAGCTTGCTCCGGTCTCCGGATTTTACGAATGATATTTCGACATCGATCTAGCAGGACCATTGAGAAAAGTTTTCCCGGGACAGACAGTAGGGTTATTCCACGGTAGTTCAAGCAGTCGCTTCTAGAACCTTTCCTCTTCCATAAAGGGATAATGACACCCTTCCACCAATCTTCGGGAATTATCTCGGTTTGCCAGATTGTAGAGAACCTGGTGTGGAGAAACAGGAGCATAACAGGACCTGCATATATTAGCAGCTCCGCACTCAGGCCACAGATACCGGCAGCTTTATTGTTCTTGAGCCTTTTTACTGCATTTCCAATTTCTGATGGGCTGAAAGGCTCGTCTGGAGGAGCATCTGTTTCGGATCTTGGACTGCCAGGTTGGCTGGGACTATCAGTAGGAGGCATAGACGGGCTAGTGTTGTTCAGGAGTGAGCAGAAGTGGTCCTTCCACCGCTCGAGACAAGAACCCTCATCAGAGAGAAGTGTCCCATAACTAAAAAACGCTAACGTAAAAACCGTAAAAACGCTATGATCAACAAAATATCTATTTAAAGGAAAGCTAGGCTGCACAATATCTGGCCAAAAAGGGGGGCGTCCCTTTTTAACAAACCTCATCACTGCCAGTTCTATTGCTCTTAGACCGATTGGAAGGACACCAGAAAGGGCCGTAATAACATGATTTTGAGCAGTCCTAAACGACTTTGAAATACTAATGGTTGAACATCTTTGTGCCGGCTGTAACATATTCTGTATATTTTTTTTCTTAAGGCTCCAATCCATACTGGAGCCGCATACAAAATAGTACTTTCAATTACTGACTTATACAATGTTCTAAGAGCGAAAGGCTTTAAACCCCAGGTCATCCTTGACGCGCTTAAAAGACGGCGAATATTAGACGGCTTCATTAATTCTACATGTTTCATGTTCTGTCCAAAGAAGTTTCATATCTAAAATTACTCCCAAATATCGAACTTTATCCTTAACTTCAATAACGTCGCCTCCAAATACTAAAATAACGTGAAGGGTTTTATGTCTATTTGTAAATAAAACAGCCTCTGTTTTTAATGTGTCAAAGGTTAATTTATTATTTACTGCCCATTTATCAAAACTATCGAAAATCTTATTTGCTACTTTTTCCAGTGTACTTACATTCTTTGCTGTAATAATAGCACAGGTGTCATCAGTGTATGCTTGAATCAAACAATTTTCATTTGTATTAATTTCAAGAATATCATTAATATTAACAAGCCAAAGAAAAGGAGATAGAATTCCACCTTTTGGGCATGACTTTTCTAGTTTATGTAAGTTTCCATTTTCACATGCAACTGTTCAATCTGATAGAAGAAATCTGATAGAAATTTTTTCCTAAATTAGGAAGTAGACTTATAGGGCGATACGGTCGAGCGTTACCGTCGTTTTTTTTACCCTTTTTATTTATTACTATCACATTAGCCTTTTTCCATTCTTTAGGGAAATACGAAAATTTCAAACACGCGTTTAAAATATTCAAAAGAGTTGGTTTTCAACTGAAAAACTTTTCACTAAAAACTTTTCAACATTAAAACTTAGAACGAACAGAAACTATTACGTATATGAATGGGTTCACATCCTAGTCAATACCACACTCTTTACGCTAAAGTTTTTTTAGTACTTTCATAAAAGCTATTTATTAGAATTAACGGCCTTTGTGATTAAGGGGTCATTCTTAAAGAATTGGAAAAAATTCGAACTTTAGCGTAAAGAGCCGGGTATTGACTAAGGGGACAAACCTCATATTCGTAATAAAAATTTACGAATATAGAAGTTCGTTACGTAAGTTAATTCGTAAATTACGTATATTTATTACTAACAAATATGTTCCTAAGTAAAATTAAACAACTTTCGAGAAAACCATTTTAGCCAAAAAAAAGTAAAATTAATAAGCAAATTTTGTTTTAATTATTCATGTACGGTGAGCCAAAATCAAAACCTGCATCAATTCAAAAGCCTTCAAAAATTAAATAAAAAAAACAAGTTTTTTTAACTGAAAGTAAGGAACGACGTTAAAACTTAAAACGAACAGAAATTATTCCGTATATGAAAGGGGCTGTCCCCTCCTCAACGCCTCGCTCTTTACGCTAAAGTTTTACTTTCTCACAACTCTTATTTTTTTTTAACAATAAAAAACTTTAGCGTAAAGAGCGAGGCGTTGACGAGGGGACAGCCCCTTTCATATACGGAATAATTTCTGTTCGCTTAAAGTTTTAACGTCGTTCCTTACTTTCAGTAAAAAAAAACTTGTTTTTTTATATTTAATGACACATAGGAGTCGATTCTTTTATAGCATTCTGTAATAGTTTAGTTAAATGATCCACGGCTGAATCAATTGCTTCTTCTGAAGCCAGACTAAATGCAAAAACTTCATCAATACGGTTCAGTAAAACAGCACTAAATACGTCCCAAATAGTCTTCTTAAAATTATATCACTGGTTCATATTTTTCTCTCTAATCTCATCATTAAAACTGAGATCAAAACTTATATACAAATGGTCTGACAGTGAGGGAGAGTCTTGTAGGACTCTCTAATTTTCAATATATGCCAAAAGCTGTATACTAGCAATCGTTACATATGGGTTAGAATAATGATGAGGATATGTGGGTGAATCAGGATCATTAGTAACAGCAAGTTGTTTACAAGTTACAAAATCCTCTAATTCTTTTCCTTTATGATCTGTTGAAACACCATTTAGCCACATAGGACTTTTAGCGTTAAAATCCCAACCTATCACATAAATAGAATTACACATTCTATCCAAAATACTCAGCTGATAATCTAGGGACGGCAGCGAAGGGGAGCAATATACTGATGACACTCTAATGATTCTTGACTTCAAATAAATAGAGACGGTGACACACTCGTTTGTAGACTCATCATAATGAATATCGCACTTAAATTCTTTTTTAACTAATTCTGCAGCACTGAAGAATCTTTTCTCAAAATCAAACTTTGAGAATACTGCATAATCACTTGGTACACATGTTATTTTTCCGAACTTGTTGACATACGGTTCTTGTAACAATACCACATATAGTCTTTAGTCGCAAAGTGTCTTCTGAAACTGAACTAGTGTGCTATAAGAGTGCTGAAGGTTAATCTGAAAAAATGTCAGCTTGTTTGCACTAAGTAAGTCATTTTGAGTATTCAATTATACTGAATGTTCTTCTTGAGACGGTCCATGATTTCGCGAGCAATAGGGCATTTTTCAAATTCATAGGATGCATGTGGCTCACATTTGACATTTTTTTTATTACATGACCGACACACCGGGCGACTTGTAAAAGGTTTTTCACAGTCCTCGTAAGCATGGTTACCCATGCACCATGAGCACGCAACATCACCCTTACAAACCGAACGTTTATGTCCATAAAGACAGGACTTCGTACATCGAATGATGTTGATGTGATCCTCGCATTCAACCATTAAAAAGCCGAACTTAAGTCCACGATTTGAAATGATTTCCTTCCGTAATACTGGGCTGACTTCAATAATCACGTTTTTTCTCGTTCCTCTTTCCACATCACTGATAACCTTGAAGGTTTCTCCTTTCGCTACGAGGTCTTTAACTGAGGGGTTCGAGTCCATCACACAACTCATACTTTCTTCGCGTGTTACATAACCTGGTATTTCTTTCGCTACCATTCGTGGGAGACGCTTCGTGACTGGTTTTGGTTTGAACTGCAACTGTTCAGATTTTTCTGTTAAAACCTTGAGGGCTTCATCTAAGTGATTTTTGCTCTGCATTTCAAGAATATATTTACCTCCTCGTCCCAGTACAATTTTCTTTGCTGCGAACTTTGTGTTATCCTCCTTTAGCACTTAGGATATCTCTTTGGTAACATGTTCAGTATTTTAATTTCTCTGAGATCTGTTCCTTCCATCTTGGTTCTTTAGGGTAGTGTTCGTTGGTTCGAGGACCAAGCAATGCGACTCGTGTCCTTTTGCTACGCTGGCATACGACCGGGCATGATTCTGAATGATGGGTGAACTTTGACGAATTTCTTGCAACTCCGTCTGTAGTTTGACAATTTTTTGCAGGTGTTTATTCTTGTAACGGAAAAGTTCCGAATTTTCTTCTATTATAGTCTGGTGCAAAACCAGGATCCGGTCGCATATTTCTCCAACATTATCTTTTCCATCAGGGACTTTTTTAACGTTTTCGAAGACCTCTTCAGGAGTCTCAGTAATGCAACGACACTTTTTTGTTGATTGACGGGACATAAACTTTCGTCTTCATTTTGGCCGCCGAAATCATTGCCCGGAGCCATAGTCACCATCACTGGTGAAAGCGAAAGTCAAACCCGGTTAACGAAAACTATAGTCTTGCCTTGGGAAGCTAATATTCACTGGATTGTTTTAATATTTTCCTGGTGATTATTTCGAATAATGTGACGGATTTTGTGCCATCCTGTACTGCACTTTATTGTCTACAATGTAGTTTAACTTTTATCACTGTTCACTGAAAGCTAAGCGATACATCCGCTTTTTTCCAAATCTTTCTGTAACAGAGGTCTTCAAACCTTGAAAGCTAAACTAAGACCCATATCTAGCTATGTAATCACTATATTTCAAAAAGCCGTTTACCACGCTGTCAGCACCTGAGGCCTTATTTTCAATCCTAATAATACTGTCTCAAGCTCACCCTCGCGAAATAAAGAAAGATCCTGGATGTGTGTTTATTTTGTTGTTGTTTTTTTTTTGCCAGGGGTGATTGTATTGAACCAATGATCCTAGAAGATGGGGAAAGAGCTCATTCAAACGGTAATCAAAAGCTCTAGTGCCCCTTTTAAGTGACTAAAAATGTTGGAAGGTAGCTAGCCTACCTTCCTTCGTTCTGGCTAAGTGGACGCGCGCTGGGCTGAGAATCCGTGAATTCGGGTTCGATCCCTGGTGTGGTCAGTTTCTTAGTTTGGGACGCGGGTCAGTGGTGTGACCCTGTAAGCTTAGCCAGAGTCAACCCAGCTCTAAATGGGTACCTGGAGAAATCTGGGGAAGGTAAAACAGGAAGGGTTTGCGAAAGCATAGGTTGGCTGGCCCCCAGCCCCCCCATTGCACTTCCTGGCTGAAGGGCCACGAAACGGAGATCAGCACCGCCGGTTTGGACCTTAAGGGTCTAGTGCCGCATCCTTTACCTTTTTTTACCTTAGCCTACTTACTTCCCACGCCCATTTTTCCCCAAAAGACATGTGATCAAAATTTTAAGGTCGCCATTCAATTCAACGTAGTTGAAAAATCCAATAACCATACTTTTGAAATGACATGGCCCTCCACAGTCCCTCGAGAAAGGGCCGTAAGTTACGCGATTTTCCCATACTGTTCATATAACCGATAATATCCGTCATCGGGAAATATACAGACATTTTACGGGTAATTTTCTTCGGGAAGGAGGGGGGGGGGTAATTATTTTCCTCGAGGAGAATTTTACTGGTGAAAAATTTTTCGGAGAAATTTCCCAGGAAGGGAAGGGAAGGGGATTTCCTGGTATAATTTGAAAAACAGTCAGAAACTAATTATAAAAAAATGTTTTCAACTGGAAGTAAGGAGTAACATTAAAACGTAAAACGAACATAAATTATTCTGTATATGAGAAAGGCCACCCCTTCCTCAACACTCGCTCTTTACGATAAAGTTTGACTTTTGCCTTGATTGTACAGGAAAGACTACTCAAACACAAGGGCCGTGGATTTTAAATGAGAAGTACTTTTAAAGAGCTTTATGTATTTAGCGTAAAGAGCGAGGATCGAGGAAGGGGCAACCCCTTCATATACAGAATAATTTCTGATCGTTTAAGTTTTAATGTTGCTCCTAATTTTCAGTTGAAAAAACTTGTTTTTTTATTAAATATTTATCAAAGCTGAGGAGCTTGGAGATATTAGGAGTTATTCAGCAACCAAGACTAAGCTTAAGTTACAGCATATTTTATTTTTAGTCTGACATTTTTTTAGATGAGAAAAACACTTCAAATATTTTTGGGAATTAGAAGGGTTGAGAAAATAGCCCTATATTTACAGGTCTAGTGATTCGTAGGTCTAGTGACTAATGAGTAAATAATTTGAAATTACTTTGATTTTTCCTTCAAATGGTATTAGAACTTTTCTAGAAGAAATTGACCACTAGGAGAGTGTTGATTATCTAAATCATGTCATGATTCAAAGTGATTTCGAGTTTCTAATTATGATTCCTCTGGAATTCCAAGGTTACTAAATCGGTTATACAGATTAATCATTCCGGTAGCATAGGTAAATGTATAGAATCGTGGTTGCAGCAAATAGTCGAAACCCAGTAAGGAGCAAACAATAGCCCATAATAACCGAAAATCAAAGAACAGGTTTTAAAGGAACTGTCTCGTGACAAATATTTCCCAATTGCCACTCAATTTGGATAAAGTACATTTTATCCAAAGCGAACTTAGGAGCAATTTGTAATCATGATCATATATTCGCAGGTTGTGGAGCAGCAAAATTTATAAACCACGAATCCAAAAATCAAAATCTGCTAAAACCCACAATCCAATACTACGATCTTGCTTTCAGGTAAGATTGTCGACATTACAATATAGGTTATCATCTCACAATCCTGATTGTCAATGGCACAGCATTTTCATAATCAGATTATCAGTGGAACAATATTTTCAATTGAATGGCAATTTACGATCCAGATCGTGCACATATACTCCAGTTGGTCTGTGGAAAGGTTTCACATCCCAAACAGTTCAGCAGTATATTCGGTACACCCCTTTCACTAAGGGTTTATGCCCTATTTTCCGAATATAGTTCGATCTATATTTAGTCAGTAAATGCCCTGTTATTATGAATCTATGGAAAGTGTTAAGTTCAAACGACAGAGCTCTGAAGACTACTGCTAATAATTCTTGATTACTTGACGACTTATGCTACATTAATAAGGATATGTCTCAAAAACACAGAATATGTAAACATCAAAACCACGTTTCCATGGAAGATCCTTCGAAATATGTTAACTGTATATGAAATTTGAAGTATTGTCGAAAGAATATTTGCTGAAATTCATGTTCAACAGCCAAATCATATTGATGAAGCAACACCTTGAAGTCAATTGTAGAAACTGTATATTCATCATATTCGATTTCGACTCCATTCCATGTACAGATACTACCAACATTCAGTTTAAATACAAGATGCAGGGTTGGGATTAATAAAACATCACTAAATAAATACCTTATTGGTTCTAACGCCATATTGGTAGTAGTGGTGTGGAGACTCTTCTTCAAAATTAGAGGATCTGAGCTCAAGTTTCTTAGTGGTAGTTGTGGAATATGAAAATAATACCCATATTGATAGCGTCCCCTCTAAAAACTCCCAATGGTTTAAATAATATATCAGCTGTTTTTCTTATTTTGGCAAAAACTGACCTAGACTCGTCTTTGAAGTTTTTTTTTGGGGTTCTTCCTTTTTCCTTTCTTTGTCAATTTCCCCATGAAAAATAATTATTTCACTCAGATACAGCCCTTACGCTGGTCTCATCTGGGATCGAAGGTTCTTGTGAATTTTCACTCCTCTATTCTTAATATGCAACGAGCTGGGCCTAAATTTGCTTTCTATGCTGTAACTATCAATTATTAGATTGTAAGCTGATGTATTCCAAGCTTGTGTTTCCAGAGAGCAAAATCATCGTTGGAAATTAAAGAACTTGAAGGTCATTCTTAAAGGAAAAAGCAAAATAATTACATAATCAGGTCAAAATTAAACTAGGAATAGGACTAAAAATCAATGAAATGCACAAGAAAGAAACACAGTAACGAGTAGTTCATTTGAACTCACGATATTAAGAAGAAAAACAAGACGAATATGCATGATTGTTTACGCTTTTCGGAAAAAAAAACAAAAAAAAAAACAGAGGAAACATAAACCAAAGATTCTTTGATATAACTAGTAATATAAGTATATAACTAGTAATTTTCTGTAACTCCAGAGAAAACCTACTTGTAGGAAACCCGTCCATGAATGAACGATGCTTCCTGACTAAGCTCCTTGAGTGGACTGTTCGGCAGCCGGACCTGAACTCCAGGTCCTACCTTGCCAAAGAGGGATCAATTCACTGTGCCATCACATGCGCAGAGGAAAACCGTCTATTTATATTTATAAACCCGTCAGACTCAGATGGTAGAACATTAGGCTCCTAATCTAAGGGTCACCGGTTCGAGCCTGAGGTTGGGTTTTTTCCTGTCATAAAGCCATCCCATAAAAATTTTAAAAATAGTCCAAAGATCAGATAACAAAAACTTCAGGGTCGACTTAAGCCCCCAGGGTTAAGGGGCAGGCGTTGGCAGGTGTATGCCTGGGGGCATATTTGGTTCTTATGGAAGTGTGCTCGTATAAACTTCAGGGTGGGGGGATCATTTGATTGGAAATTAAAAGTCCTACTTCCCTTTTTAAGAGTCAAAAGAGATCGGGGTGCAACTAGCCTCCCTCCACGCCCTTTTTTTCTCAAGCCAGTCCGATAAAAGTTTTGTGGCAGCCATTTTCTTAAAAATAGTTCACACATCAGATAACAAACACTCCGGGGTTGACCCAATCCCCCAGAGCCTAGTGACAAGTGTTTTAAGTTTTGCTCGGGGGGGGGGGGCATATAAGGTTCATACGTAGGGGGTGGTCATAAACGTCAGAGGTAGGTCATTTTATTGGATATTTGAAGTTCTAGTCACATTTTTAAGAGTCAAAGTGATCGGAGGGCATCTACATCCCCCACACAACCTCATTTCTTTAAATGCATCTGATCAATTTGAGATAGTCATTTTCTTTTAAATAGTCCAAAGATCAGAGAACAAAAATTCGGGGTCAACAAACCCCCCAGAACCCAGGGAAGGGTTGTAACCTATGCCCCTGGGGCATATAAGGTTTTTATGGAAGAGGTGGTCGTATAGCCTCGGAGGAGACTCAAATGATTAGAAATTCAAAGTTCTATTTCCCTTTTTAAGAGTAAAAGGTGAACTGATGTCAAATTCCCCCCATCACCAACCTTCTTTTCCCCAAATGCGTCCGATCAAATTTTTATATAGCCATTTTGTTCAAAATAGATCAAATATCATATAACAAAAACTCAAGGGATAATACATCCCCCAGAACACAGGGGCAAGTGTTGTAAATTATGGCCCAGTGGTATAAAGGTTTTTATGGAGGCAATGAACATAAAAACCAAGAAGAACAATAGTGAATTCTTTTCGTGAGACAATGAACATGATTTGAATGACTATTCCGGCCCTATGTCCAAGGGCCAACAAAAATATATAAAAGAAAAAAGACTCACAACAACATGCAATCAATAAAACTAAATGCAATTTTTTTCAAAACAGTCCTGACATCCTTACTCCAGCAAAGTTCGCTGGAACATCGCTGAACTAAACTGAACTCAACCACGCTGAACTGGTTGAACTTCGCTGGAGTAAGGATGCCAGGACTGTCCTCTTTTCCTCAAATGCGTCCGATCAAATTTTTGAAATATTCATTTTGTCCAAAACAGACTAAAGATCATATAATAAAAACTTCGGGGTTTACACAACCCTCCAGAACCTGGGGGCAAGTGCTGTAAATTGTGCCCGGGGCATTAAAGGTTTTTAGGAAAGGAATGGTCGTATAAACTTCATAGGGGGCTCATTCTATTGGAAATTGAACGTTCTAGTTCCCTTTTTAAGAGTCGAAAGGGACCGGAGAGCAACTAGCGCCCCTAACATCTGTACCGCAAGTCCATCCGACCGAAATTTTTTTATATAGCCATTTTGTTAAAATAAGTCAAAAGATCAGATAACAAAAACTCCAGGGTCAACATAACCTCCCAGAGCCCGAAGGCAAGTGTTGTATGTTATGCCCTGGGGGCATATAAGGCTCTTATGCCATGGTTTTTAAAATAGTTGAAAGATCAGATAAGCCCGACCTCCACCCCCACTCAAAAAACTTATTAACGATATTTTATTCCAAAACTTAAGGGAGCTGACTCCAGGTCCTCCCTGTACAATTTACAATTAATATTAGTTAATATTGATTTATTAATTATTAATTTACAAATTATCAAATTATTATTAAATTTACTCTGAATTACGTTTCTACGTTTCTGTTGACGTACAGTTGAGCAAATTTCAACCCTGTTTCATACGTAATTTTCTTATGTTACGGAGCGCATAATTTTCTTAAGTTTGACCGTAAGCTTCGAAGCAATCCGTAAAATGACCAGTCTGAAAGGAAAACGTAAGCCAAGTATTTGGTTTGAAAAGTTCTTAAGGCCTACTGCGTATTTGGCGGTTTACTAAGACTAATTATATTACAAGTATTTTCTTTTGTACTTATTACAACATTGACTCGTAAAAACGTAACAAAAATGGACATAAACAAATTTTGTATGCGTTTTTTGAGGTTTTTTATGTAACCGCCCCCCCCCCTAAAAAAATTAGTAACCCCCCCCCTCGAACAAAAATCCTGGATGCGCATCTGTTAAGTTATAAAAAGTATCAAATGAGTTTACGTTATTGTTCCGTAATTTATATTTTTCATGGTTTTCTTATGTTTGCTGCTTCTGCATCTTTATTACTAATAAATACAACATCAATTACACCATTTAATCACGCCATTCATCTGTATCCAAAGTTCGTGATATTATGTTGTTCCTAACTTTTCTGTAATTATTCAGCCTACTAAGCCTAGAAACAGATTGAAAGGGAAAAAACTAGTATTAATAAAAGATAAATTAATTAGCTGGACGTTAATAACCTTTGCCATTCCAATTCAGGCAGAAAAAGTACTTTTATATCCAAGCAAATTTACAATTCTGGAAGTCCTGGGGGCCAGTCCGTCCTTCTCGAAAATTCACAAAAGTAAAATAGTAACTTTTTGTTTACCCTCACCCTTCAAAGGATATTTTTTGGCCAATTTCTCTCTCTGCCAACTATCCCAATGCAATAAAAGTTAAAATGGCTAGGTCACGTGTTACAAATGAAGGAAGACAAAATGCCAACGATTGGGGTTTTCAGTAATCTATTTGGTACTTAACGAGAAGCAGGTCGTCCTCGATTAGGATTTAAAGAAGTGTTAAGAAACGACAAGAAGTAAATTGGACTTCGTGAGAAGGAGGTAAAGAGTGAAGTTTTGTGTAGATGGGATGGATGAGGAGCGTGAGCATCTGTGTTTGTCTTAGGTGTCTTTGTGCTGCAGTGAGTTAGTAGTAGTAGTAGTAGTAGCAGTAGTTGTAGTAGTAGTAGTAGTAGAAATAGTAGTAGTAGCAGTAGTAGTAGTAATAGTAGAAGTAATAGTAGTAGTAATAGTAGTAGTGGCAGTAATAGTAGTAGAAGTAATAGTAGTAGTAGCAGTAGTAGCAGTAATAGTAGTAGTAGTAGTAATAGTAGTAGTGGCAGTAATAGTAGAAGCAGTAGTTGTAATAGTAGTAGTAGTAGCAGCAGTAATATTAGTAGTAGTAGTAGGAGTAGCAGCAGTAGTAGTAGTAATAGTATTAGTACTAGTAATAGTAGCAGTAATAGTAGTAGCAGTAGTAGTAGTAGTAGCAGTAGTAGTAGTAATAGTAATAGTAGTAGTAATAGTAGTAGTGGCAGTAATAGTAGTAGCAGTAGTAGTAGTAATAGTAGTAGTACTAGTATTAGTAGTAGTAATAGTAGCAGTGGCAGTAATAGTAGTAGCAGTAGTAGTAGTAATAGTAATAGTAGTAGTAATAGAAGTAGTAATAGTAGTAGTGGCAGTAATAGTAGTAGCAGTAGTAGTAGTAATAGCAGTAGTAGTAGTAATAGTAGTAGTAGTTGTAATAGAAGTTGTAATAGTCGTAGTGGCAGTAATAGTAGTAGCAGTAGTAGTAGTAATAGCAGTAGTAGTAGTAATAGTAGTAGTAGTAGCAGTAGTAGTTGTTGTTGTAGTAGTAGTAGCAGTAGTAGTAGTAATAGTAATAGTAGTAGTAATAGAA